>NHQK01000010.1:0-77500 GCA_016864655.1 Phytophthora cactorum
CTGGATTAAGCGGTTTAAAGCTGCGGTAATTGTAGAAACGAGCAGCTAGCTTCTACGGCACGGATGAAAGAGTGGGTAGCATCGGCGAGGAGCGAACCAATGTGACACCTGTACTTCGGATAGCTGCGATACGACGCCGAGCACGCAGCCAGAGGAGCAGGTCGGTGCCGGGCCTGGCCAGCGTCTCCGTTAATATCGTGGCCGGCCGGCCGGCCGAGACTGCGTGTGTGTCAGCTCGGTGGTGGAGGTGGCATTCTACCATCCCCAGCCGCCCCAGCCGCCGAGGCCACCCCAGCCACCACCACCACCCCATCCGCCGCATCCACCCCAGCCACCACCGCAGCCTCCGACGCCTCCCCACGGGCCTCCCCATCCGAATCCGCGGCCCCACCATTCGTTCTTCTTCTTCTTGTCTTCAGTGCTGACGTTGGCCGGCTCCTTGCCAGCAGCGTTAGCGGGAGCGTTGGCCGCGGCGGGTTGCGTGTTGTGCTCAACAGCGGCTGCAGCAGCAGGAGCGACAGCGTTGGGTGCAGCAGGTTCCGGCACGGCAGAGCTCTGAGAGGCTGGCTGGTAGTCGTTGGCGGATGCGACGCCCGCGACGGCGACAAGTGGGTGACGGCGAGAGCAGTGAACTTCATGGCGATCGTGTCGGTCGAGTTGGCCGGGCCTGGTACTTGCACCCACTGTTGTGTTGGAGAGGGCAAGTTGGTTTGTGTAGAATGCAATGGCCGGGCAGTGGCCGATGACGGCCGGCGGTGTGGTCGTCGTGTTGCATCGAGTAGCAGTGTGAAAAGTCTGCGGATTTCTGGTCGCTGGTGTGGATTTGGTAGGTGCTCGCTTTCCGCTCGATATCGCTGGACTTGTCGTGTATTGATGGTGATGGGTGTCTTTAGCTTTCACAGCTGGGCCACGCTAGACGGCGGCTACGTGGTTGACGTCGAGCGTTGAGCGTTGAGCGTTGAGCGTTGAGCGTCCAGCATTGAGTGTCGAAAGTCGAACGATGAAGTCGAACGATGAAAGGCAAATGTTGATACTTCTTTAGCCATGTCGATGTGGCTGTGGCCATGAAGTATTTTTTTATTGTGCGGTTGGAGATCAGTCAATTTGCTGGGAAGGTACCGGACGCGACCAGTTTGGCTTATGGCAATTTATTTTATTGGTGAAGAAAACCTTAAGAAAAAACGCACGGCTATACAAGTAAGCATTCGGCAGCTGATACGCGACGGCAAATGGCCATTATTGGCCGAGCATGGCCGGTGAGTGAATGGCTTGGATATGGCTTTAAACACAAACTTGGTTACAATGCGTGGCAGGCGAGAAGAGCAAGACGTCGAGAAAGCGCAAGGAAAAAAGTCGATTTCTTTGTGTATCTTCTGGATTTAAGCGGTCTTAAGCTTGCGGTAGATTGGTAGAAACGGCAGCTAGTTCTACGGCAGGACGGAATGAAAGAGTGGGTAGCATCGGCGAGGAGCCGAACCCATGTGAACGACTGTATCTTCGGAATAGCTTTGTGCGATACGACGCCGACAAGAGGAACAGCCAAGAGGGGAGCAGGTCGTGCCGGGCCTGGCCAGCGTCTCCGTTAGTATCGTGGCCCGGCCGGCCGGCCGAGACTGGCGTTGTGTCAGCTCGGTGGTGGAGGTGGCATTCTACCATCCCAATGCCCAGCCCGCCCGAGGCCAACGCCAGCACCACACACCCCCCATGGTCGCGGCGCATCCCCCCAGCCACCACCGCAGCCTCCGACGCCTCCCCACGGGCCTCCCCATCCGAATCTCCGGCGGCCCCACCATTCGTTCTTTCTTCTTTTGTCTTCAGTGCTGACGTTGGCCGGCTCCTTGCCAGCAGCGTTAGCGGGAGCGTTGGCCGCGGCGGGTTGCGTGTTGTGCTCAACAGCGGCTGCAGCAGCAGGAGCGACAGCGTTGGGTGCAGCAGGTTCCGGCACGGCCAGAGCTCTGAGAGCTGGCTGGTAGTCGTTGGCGGATGCGACGCCCGCGACGGCGACAAGTGTGGTGACGGCGAGAGCAGTGAACTTCATGGCGATCGTGTCGGTCGAGTTGGCCGGGCCTGGTACTTGCACCCACTGTTGTGTTGGAGAGGGCAAGTTGGTTTGTGTAGAATGCAATGGCGGGCAGTGGCGATGACGGCCGGCGGTGTGGTCGTGTTGCATCGAGTAGCAGTGTGAAAAGTCTGCGGATTTCTGGTCGCTGGTGTGGATTTGGTAGGTGCTCGCTTTCCGCTCGATATCGCTGGACTTGTCGTGTATTGATGGTGATGGGTGTCTTTAGCTTTCACAGCTGGGCCACGCTAGACGGCGGCTACGTGGTTGACGTCGAGCGTTGAGCGTTGAGCGTTGAGCGTTGAGCGTCCAGCATTGAGTGTCGAAAGTCGAACGATGAAAGTCGAACGATGAAAGTCGAACGATGAAAGGCAAATGTTGATACTTTCTTTAGCCATGTCGATGTGGCTGTGGCCATGAAGTATTTTTTTATTGTGCGGTTGGAGATCAGTCAATTTGCTGGGAAGGTACCGGACGCGACCAGTTTGGCTTATGGCAATTTATTTTTTTATTGGTGAAGAAAACCTTAAGAAAACGCACGGCTATACAAGTAAGCATTCGGCAGCTGATACGCGACGGGCAAATGGCCATTATTGGCCGAGCATGGCCGGTGAGTGAATGGCTTGGATATGGCTTTAAAACAAACTTGGTTACAATGCGTGGCAGGCGAGAGAGCAAGACGTCGAGAAAGCGCAAGGAAAAAAGTCGATTTCTTTGTGATCTTCTGGATTAAAGCGGTTTTAAAGCTGCGGTAATTGTAGAAACGAGCAGCTAGCTTCTACGGCACGGATGAAAGAGTGGGTAGCATCGGCGAGGAGCGAACCAATGTGACACCTGTACTTCGGATAGCTGCGATACGACGCCGAGCACGCAGCCAGAGGAGCAGGTCGGTGCCGGGCCTGGCCAGCGTCTCCGTTAGTATCGTGGCCGGCCGGCCGGCCGAGACTGCGTGTGTGTCAGCTCGGTGGTGGAGGTGGCATTCTACCATCCAAAGCCGCCCAGCCCGCCGAGGCCCACCCCAGCCACCACCACCACCCCATCGCCGCAATCCACCCCAGCCACCACCGCAGCCTCGACGCCTCCCCACGGGCCTTCCCATCCGGAATCCGCGGCCCCCACCATTCGTTCTTCTTCTTCTTGTCTTCAGTGCTGACGTTGGCCGGCTCCTTGCCAAGCAGCGTTAGCGGGAGCGTTGGCCGCGGCGGGTTGCGTGTTGTTGCTCAACAGCGGCTGCAGCAGCAGGAGCGACAGCGTTGGGTGCAGCAGGTTCCGGCACGGCCAGAGCTCTGAGAGCTGGCTGGTAGTCGTTTGGCGGAATGCGACGCCCGCGACGGCGACAAGTGTGGTGACGGCGAGAGCAGTGAACTTCATGGCGATCGTGTCGGTCGAGTTGGCCGGGCCTGGTACTTGCACCCACTGTTGTGTTGGAGAGGGCAAGTTGGTTTGTGTAGAATGCAATGGCCGGGCAGTGGCCGATGACGGCCGGCGGTGTGGTCGTGTTGCATCGAGTAGCAGTGTGAAAAGTCTGCGGATTTCTGGTCGCTGGTGTGGATTTGGTAGGTGCTCGCTTTCCGCTCGATATCGCTGGACTTGTCGTGTATTGATGGTGATGGGTGTCTTTAGCTTTCACAGCTGGGCCACGCTAGACGGCGGCTACGTGGTTGACGTCGAGCGTTGAGCGTTGAGCGTTGAGCGTTGAGCGTCCAGCATTGAGTGTCGAAAGTCGAACGATGAAAGTCGAACGATGAAAGTCGAACGATGAAAGGCAAATGTTGATACTTCTTTAGCCATGTCGATGTGGCTGTGACCATGAAGTATTTTTTTATTGTGCGGTTGGAGATCAGTCAATTTGCTGGGAAGGTACCGGACGCGACCAGTTTGGCTTATGGCAATTTATTTTATTGGTGAAGAAAACCTTAAGAAAAAACGCACGGCTATACAAGTAAGCATTCGGCAGCTGATACGCGACGGCAAATGGCCATTATTGGCCGAGCATGGCCGGTGAGTGAATGGCTTGGATATGGCTTTAAACACAAACTTGGTTACAATGCGTGGCAGGCGAGAAGAGCAAGACGTCGAGAAAGCGCAAGGAAAAAAGTCGATTTCTTTGTGATCTTCTGGATTAAGCGGTTTAAAGCTGCGGTAATTGTAGAAACGAGCAGCTAGCTTCTACGGCACGGATGAAAGAGTGGGTAGCATCGGCGAGGAGCGAACCAATGTGACACCTGTACTTCGGATAGCTGCGATACGACGCCGAGCACGCAGCCAGAGGAGCAGGTCGGTGCCGGGCCTGGCCAGCGTCTCCGTTAGTATCGTGGCCGGCCGGCCGGCCGAGACTGCGCGTGTGTGTCAGCTCGGTGGTGGAGGTGGCATTCTACCATCCCCAGCCGCCCCAGCCGCCGAGGCCACCCCAGCCACCACCACCACCCCATCCGCCGCATCCACCCCAGCCACCACCGCAGCCTCCGACGCCTCCCCACGGGCCTCCCCATCCGAATCCGCGGCCCCACCATTCGTTCTTCTTCTTCTTGTCTTCAGTGCTGACGTTGGCCGGCTCCTTGCCAGCAGCGTTAGCGGGAGCGTTGGCCGCGGCGGGTTGCGCGTTGTGCTCAACAGCGGCTGCAGCAGCAGGAGCGACAGCGTTGGGTGCAGCAGGTTCCGGCACGGCCAGAGCTCTGAGAGCTGGCTGGTAGTCGTTGGCGGATGCGACGCCCGCGACGGCGACAAGTGTGGTGACGGCGAGAGCAGTGAACTTCATGGCGATCGTGTCGGTCGAGTTGGCCGGGCCTGGTACTTGCACCCACTGTTGTGTTGGAGAGGGCAAGTTGGTTTGTGTAGAATGCAATGGCCGGGCAGTGGCCGATGACGGCCGGCGGTGTGGTCGTGTTGCATCGAGTAGCAGTGTGAAAAGTCTGCGGATTTCTGGTCGCTGGTGTGGATTTGGTAGGTGCTCGCTTTCCGCTCGATATCGCTGGACTTGTCGTGTATTGATGGTGATGGGTGTCTTTAGCTTTCACAGCTGGGCCACGCTAGACGGCGGCTACGTGGTTGACGTCGAGCGTTGAGCGTTGAGCGTTGAGCGTTGAGCGTTGAGCGTTGAGCGTCCAGCATTGAGTGTCGAAAGTCGAACGATGAAGTCGAACGATGAAAGGCAAATGTTGATACTTCTTTAGCCATGTCGATGTGGCTGTGACCATGAAGTATTTTTTTATTGTGCGGTTGGAGATCAGTCAATTTGCTGGGAAGGTACCGGACGCGACCAGTTTGGCTTATGGCAATTTATTTTATTGGTGAAGAAAACCTTAAGAAAAAACGCACGGCTATACAAGTAAGCATTCGGCAGCTGATACGCGACGGCAAATGGCCATTATTGGCCGAGCATGGCCGGTGAGTGAATGGCTTGGATATGGCTTTAAACACAAACTTGGTTACAATGCGTGGCAGGCGAGAAGAGCAAGACGTCGAGAAAGCGCAAGGAAAAAAGTCGATTTCTTTGTGATCTTCTGGATTAAGCGGTTTAAAGCTGCGGTAATTGTAGAAACGAGCAGCTAGCTTCTACGGCACGGATGAAAGAGTGGGTAGCATCGGCGAGGAGCAACAATGTTGACACCTGTTACTTCGGATAGCTGCGATACGACGCCGAGCACGCAAGCCAGAGGAGCAGGTCGGTGCCGGCCTGCCCAGCGTCTCCCCGTTAAATCGTGGCCGGGCCGGCCGGCGAGACTGCGTGTGTGTCAAAGCTCGGGTGGTGGAGATGGCATTCTACCATCCCCAGCCGCCCCAGCCGCCGAGGCCACCCAGCCACCACCACCACCACCCCATCCGCCGCATCCACCCCAGCCACCACCGCAGCCTCCGACGCCTCCCCACGGGCCTCCCCATCCGAATCCGCGGCCCCACCATTCGTTCTTCTTCTTCTTGTCTTCAGTGCTGACGTTGCCGGCTCCCTTGCCAGCAGCGTTAGCGGGAGCTGGCCGCGGCGGGGTGCGCGTTGTGCTCAACAGCGGCTGCAGCAGCAGGAGCGACAGCGTTGGGTGCAGCAGGTTCCGGCACGGCCAGAGCTCTGAGAGCTGGCTGGTAGTCGTTGGCGGATGCGACGCCCGCGACGGCGACAAGTGTGGTGACGGCGAGAGCAGTGAACTTCATGGCGATCGTGTCGGTCGAGTTGGCCGGGCCTGGTACTTGCACCCACTGTTGTGTTGGAGAGGGCAAGTTGGTTTGTGTAGAATGCAATGGCCGGGCAGTGGCCGATGACGGCCGGCGGTGTGGTCGTGTTGCATCGAGTAGCAGTGTGAAAAGTCTGCGGATTTCTGGTCGCTGGTGTGGATTTGGTAGGTGCTCGCTTTCCGCTCGATATCGCTGGACTTGTCGTGTATTGATGGTGATGGGTGTCTTTAGCTTTCACAGCTGGGCCACGCTAGACGGCGGCTACGTGGTTGACGTCGAGCGTTGAGCGTTGAGCGTTGAGCGTTGAGCGTTGAGCGTCCAGCATTGAGTGTCGAAAGTCGAACGATGAAGTCGAACGATGAAAGGCAAATGTTGATACTTCTTTAGCCATGTCGATGTGGCTGTGACCATGAAGTATTTTTTTATTGTGCGGTTGGAGATCAGTCAATTTGCTGGGAAGGTACCGGACGCGACCAGTTTGGCTTATGGCAATTTATTTTATTGGTGAAGAAAACCTTAAGAAAAAACGCACGGCTATACAAGTAAGCATTCGGCAGCTGATACGCGACGGCAAATGGCCATTATTGGCCGAGCATGGCCGGTGAGTGAATGGCTTGGATATGGCTTTAAACACAAACTTGGTTACAATGCGTGGCAGGCGAGAAGAGCAAGACGTCGAGAAAGCGCAAGGAAAAAAGTCGATTTCTTTGTGATCTTCTGGATTAAGCGGTTTAAAGCTGCGGTAATTGTAGAAACGAGCAGCTAGCTTCTACGGCACGGATGAAAGAGTGGGTAGCATCGGCGAGGAGCGAACCAATGTGACACCTGTACTTCGGATAGCTGCGATACGACGCCGAGCACGCAGCCAGAGGAGCAGGTCGGTGCCGGGCCTGGCCAGCGTCTCCGTTAATATCGTGGCCGGCCGGCCGGCCGAGACTGCGTGTGTGTCAGCTCGGTGGTGGAGGTGGCATTCTACCATCCCCAGCCGCCCCAGCCGCCGAGGCCACCCCAGCCACCACCACCACCCCATCCGCCGCATCCACCCCAGCCACCACCGCAGCCTCCGACGCCTCCCCACGGGCCTCCCCATCCGAATCCGCGGCCCCACCATTCGTTCTTCTTCTTCTTGTCTTCAGTGCTGACGTTGGCCGGCTCCTTGCCAGCAGCGTTAGCGGGAGCGTTGGCCGCGGCGGGTTGCGTGTTGTGCTCAACAGCGGCTGCAGCAGCAGGAGCGACAGCGTTGGGTGCAGCAGGTTCCGGCACGGCCAGAGCTCTGAGAGCTGGCTGGTAGTCGTTGGCGGATGCGACGCCCGCGACGGCGACAAGTGTGGTGACGGCGAGAGCAGTGAACTTCATGGCGATCGTGTCGGTCGAGTTGGCCGGGCCTGGTACTTGCACCCACTGTTGTGTTGGAGAGGGCAAGTTGGTTTGTGTAGAATGCAATGGCCGGGCAGTGGCCGATGACGGCCGGCGGTGTGGTCGTGTTGCATCGAGTAGCAGTGTGAAAAGTCTGCGGATTTCTGGTCGCTGGTGTGGATTTGGTAGGTGCTCGCTTTCCGCTCGATATCGCTGGACTTGTCGTAGCACAGCATAGGATAGCCATTTCTCGTGCTCTAAGCAAGGCCCTTGGTGCAAGGGTCTTCGTAGGGAAGCCGTCGTACAAAAGCTACATTCATTGGGCGTTCTTTCCCAGTCGATCCTCTCGGGAGTGGTATCCCTTCTTCATATAACTACTCGTCACTGATGATACGCTATCCGGGGGCTATGATTCTGTTAAAGTACCCCACCCGACGAATGCTGGCAGTGACAAGGCAACGCTTCCTGCCCAACGCACCTGTGAGCATCGTACAAACACAGCAATGGTGCATGCTGGCATACCAGACTGATGACTCGCTCTCCCATAATTTGAAGACATTTTTGAGCACTGCTCAAGAGCAAACCTTGTCCTATTCGAGTTTTGGTCTTTTTGTTTTCAAGCAAAAAGTGTTGGGGTGAATTCTTCGTTATCGTCGCCCATGTTAGGGTACGAGACAATCCTCTCGACCGTGATAGCTTCGGGAACCACCATATTATCACAAACTGGAGTTATCACAATCCAGAGTGTACCAGTCTGATGGTACAATGTGATCGCTGGCCACTGGAGATGCAGGTTTGAACGGTGCGATTCGAGTGCTGCGGTTCGTTTTCGCGAATTAGTGACTGTGGGTGCGCGCTGGATGCGTTCGTAAATGCATGGCTAGCAGTGCTTGATAAGCGGAGGAGGCCCGTCAACCAGCTTAGCTCTCACTTCTACAAACTCAACACCAAGGCCACAATGCCGTCGACCACTCTTTCACCAACCCCCCGCAATAAGCTGTCCAGCGCACATCAGCTGCAGATAAGCCGCCACCACGCCGAGAACCCGTCGATCAACCAAACAAGGCCGCAAACAGCAAAAGTCAATGCTGGACTTCGTCGGCCGTCCTTCTGCATATGGTTCATTTCCATAGTTAACTACCTCGATTAGTGGCAATTCAGATTTTCATATCACTAACCACTAACGAGAGGATTGAGGGATATTTGACCTACCGGCGATCGTCGCCCCCCCCCCCTCAGTAACGACGCGCATCTACCATACATGTATATGCCAGTGAGACACTGAAGCTTTGACATAAGTATGGAAGGGGTAATTTCCGTGTGCCCCTAAATATATTGACTTTTTTATGGTGTATTTGAGTCAGTTACACTAGAAGGACCAACTCAAACATGCGCCGAAACAAAATGTGATGCTATCAGGACTATTTCCTCCATACGCAGGGAAAGTTATATGACTAGTAAGTATGCAAAGGTACCCGTTCGAGGTCTAACTTGGCATTTGTATGCTGATACTCGTCTCGTTTAATGTCTCCATCACACTAAGTGTCCGGCACAGATACTGAAGAGTGGGAGAAACAATCTCATGTTTCCCAATCTGGCACTAATATCGTTACTGAAAACTTAGTCTTTTGCAAAATTGAATACAGACAATCCTCTCGACCGTGATATCCCAAATAGTGATACACTCCAGACAGGGATAGAAGGTGGGTTCTTGCTTGAGCTTGAACCTCAATGAAATCTGCATGTACGGCTGCCTTTATCCTTCGTAGTTTTGTGCTAAGCGCACGTGTATCAAGTGATTCAACGGCCTCAACTGCTATAAAGGATAAAAAACATGATACTGCGCCGTTTCCCTACAGTTTGCTGCATGTTAAAAGTTAGACACTTTGGCCAACATAAGTCATGCACACTCAAAAATGCACAGGGTTTGGGTTTCTGGATCACTCTAAAAGATCTCTCTCAAACCAGTGGCTGGAAGCTCATTCCCGAAAAGAAGAGACACGCGTTGCAATCATGCCCCCCCCCCCTCGCGAAACGCGCCGACATCAACGGTTTGTGGAGCAGCTAGAAGGCCGAAGCTAGGCAGAGAGTGCCCGCCTTATGAAGGAGTATGCAGCCGATTTGACCGGTGAGAGGGAGACCGACGCTGATTTTGGTGTGCCTCCAGTAGGAACGCCATTATCGGCATCGGCACCCACGCGCGCAACTTTCCACCTACCGCTGAGGTCACCAATTGGGAAGGATGCTGCGTACCTGATCCCCATGGATGCAATGTAATATGCTCTCTAGTAAATTCGCCGATCTCAGCTTGCTCAAGTACTGGGATTTTTTATGGTACTCGCGGACTGTTGACATACCATCATCAGCTTTTCTCTGTCGAGTCGTAACGCTGTTTAGCACTGCGTAGCTTTTCATCATCCACGGTTGCCGTTGAGTCGTTTGAGCTTTCAAAATACTTCGCAATTTCCTTCCAAGTGACCACGATTACTGGCACTGATGATACTTTCTACCGATAAACGTGTTTAGTATCTACCCCGCGCTGCTTGCCGTCGCTACGCGGCGGTAGTTTAGGTTAGGTCTCAGTTGGTCAGGCGTTCCCGCCTCCGCTTCGCTCTGGCGGCTTAAATTTCTTGTTTGTTACTAAACTTTACATTTTACTGTAGGAAAAAAGTGATATACGATCCCATTTCTTTAGTAGACTATTCTAGACTCCACAAAAATGTCATTTCTGTTTAAGTTAAACAATCTCCGTTCAGCTCCGTTCCTCTATTTTAAACTCATATTTGGTGTGAATTAGTAAACAGAGGCTTATAGTTACATTGATCTCTGTTGCAACCCATTCGTGTGCAAAAAGGCGGGAATGTCATTTTTTGTCTGGCTTATTCAGCGATTCTCAGAAAATCAAGCGAACCGGTCTAGCCACCAGGTGAAATTTATGTGAATGCTTCATACGAAAATAAACGACTTCAATAGAATCCTTACAAAACCGAGCTGGGGTGTGGACCCTCCCCCCCCCCCCCCTTCTTCATTTAGAATTGTACAATTTGAATTAGGATATCCGAGCGGAGTCTAGTGCGCTTATATCTGCCAGGTATACTATACATTTTTACGGAGTAAACACCTACCACCATCGAAACTATTCATTAGCTCTAGGCGTTTTAAGCAGCAAAATGAAGCACACAGTTAGGGCCTTCTCCCCATGTTTTTCGTATGTGGGTAACGGAAGCTGGGTAAAGATAACATGGCGAGTCTGACACGAATTTCTGTAAAGCCAATTTCAATTTTTAAAGAGGAGCACAAGTTCCTAGTCGCATCGCTTCGCTCGACGGAGAAGATTTAGTAGCACTTTGTCGTACTAGTAAACCAAAGCTGTCCGTTTCTTTTAAAACTATTATAATTCCTACTACACATTCTACTGTGAATACTCATGCTACTTGACCCGGTGAAAAAAATTAAACACTGATCCTGTTTGCTCCTCTTAGAAGTACAGTACGACCGTTACCTCGGAGAAATTCACTTGGGGGCCTTAGATAACTTTAATATCCATCGGAAAACAAAATTCAGTTCTAGCGGTCGACGAGCACCGGTCGTTGTGCTTCGTAGCGAGCCCACGGTAACGGGCTCTACTAAGACATTTGTGTACCATTTGCGGCGCTTGTAAAAACGTCCCTAAAAGGTGTTCTAATAGTGCACTAAATGCACTAGAAAAAGCTGTACTTTTTATCGGTAGGTAACGGTTTTTAGAACAGTATTAGTGCAGTTTATCCAGCAAAGCGACCAGAAATTAGAACACGTTGCACTACTACTTCAAATTAGAGCAGTTAGAACAACTACTATTGGCAGCATTCTTCTCTTACTCGCAGTCTATCACTCGAAGTCGTGGAATTCGACCGCGATGCGAGGCTCAACGTTCGGGGCATGTGGAGGCGGATCGCGACGGTTGTGTTTGACATCGTCAATCAACTGCACGAAACGCCGGACGTCTGCCTTCGCGGTCTCAACAAAGGAAAGGAGGCTCGGGTGCTTGACGGTAAATCTGTCTCCGAACGCTCTGTTGTAGCCTTCTAACGGGTTGTTGGTTCGATTTTGAAGATCAATGCCTGACTCAGCCATGCTGTTGACATTCCAAAGGTCCGCGCCATAGCTTGTAATCCACGTCTTGCGAAAATAACGCCAAAATGCGTCCCACTTCGTCTTGTTGCTAGTCTCGTCCATTTGAGCACGAACAAAGCGAATACCCTAAAACAAGAAATTGTGTAAAAAATAGAGTACACTTATCAATTTGGGTACAAAAATAAATACCTTGTCGGCGATCTGGTCAACGGGAATGATAGTGAGGGCGTCTATGACACCAGGTCGGAGGACGGCGGAGATCTGAGGCCGAGCAATGCGCTGCTCCACCATCTTGCACCGAAGTACTTGTTTCCAGTGAAACAGATACCCCACTATCTTCACGAGGGGGAATTGCTCCGTAATTGCATTCATCAGACCGTGTTCGAAGTCGCACGTGACCGTAGCTGGCTCGAGCAGACGGCCAGTCTGAACAATCACGTAGTTTAGGGCATTCCAGTAGGCATCTTGCTGCTTCGAATCCATGAGCACATACGTGGCAGGCACGTACACGTCCACCCCTGGGTCCCTTATCATCACATGAGACACTGTGTGAACGGGCTAGGCACCATTTTGAAGGTGCCGTCAATGAAGATCGCATAGCCAGCATAGCGGAGTAGCCGGACGAGTTCTGGGTGACCAAATCCGAGGTATCTTTGTTGCCCGCACCCAACCGTGTGGACCACACTAAACTGAAGAAAAGGTCCTGGGTCATCTGCGGCGACGTTCCTCGTCGCTATGCTCTCAATGGCTCGGAACGCGTCGCTCCCTGTGGCTTGGGTTCTCGTATACTTGATAATAGAGATGCTAGGGAGTCGGGGAATAGTGCTAAGCGTTTTCTCGGGATAGGCCTCACGTAGCGAAGCCATTACCCGCTCTCACACCATACCTGGTGGCATGGAGAGGTTGGAGAGGCAGGCTTCCTGCAGTGCAGTGCGTATCTCGCTGCGGACGTCTTTGATGGCGGGGGGGGGCGTGCCTTACATCCTGAACGGTAGCGGGTGCAGATGAAGTAGGTAGTGCCGGTTTCTTTTTGACGTAGCGCTGACGGTAGAAGCTGTAGCCCTTGAACTCCGTTGTAAAAGAGAAAATGAGGTGGCTAGCAAGTGTGAAAGGCAGCACTTCCACGGTTTCTAATTGACTGGTTCAGCTGTGGTAAGGGGAAATAACTTGTTTTATGTATTGTGGTAAATTACACGTGTTTTGGTAAATTATAACAATTTTAGATCAAATTCGCTAAAATCGTAATTTATTTTAGAGCTTTTAGAACAGTTTAGAACAGTTTGTGGACGTTTTATCCAGCCCCCCCATTTGCTTAACTTGGAGAGAAGTTGACGGTACTTCGTATTAAACTCGTACCGGTAAGACACATGTATAGTCTCACAGGGTCCTAGGAGACCCACATTACCACGGTAGACACCTTTGGTGTGTTGCAGCATATGGGCTCCTAGCGCGGGTCGCATGACGACATCGGCATGATATCCGCATGCGAGATTGCAGCAGTGCGCGAACTCGAGCGTCGGTAGCCGTTAACCGCAACAAAATTTAAATTCACATTGGTGTGTTGCAGCATAGGAAGTACCAGGTGGTAGCGCTTTACCAAGAGATATGACCTACTAAGTATTAATTAAAGGGGCTAGCCCTTTCGGTATACCGATGCCGCTATCGCTTCGCTCGACAACTACAATGGAAAGGCGTGCAATGCTTTCTATATGTACTAAGTAAACCGCATGTTTTTAGTGGTGTAATCCACATAATTGAATTTCAACCAATCGAGGCCTCCTTCGCTCCGCTCGGCAGCCAATGAAAATTCTCAAAAACCTGAGCGTTATGTGTGACTGACGGACGGACACGTTGCTAGCGTTGATGTTTAAGATGACGCTGCGAACAAAACACCACCCCTCCATGAAGTGATAGTGTAAATGACCGGGCATTGATGTAAATGGCGGGAAAATGCGTTTTAAGAAAATACTGCGTGATACTACGAATAAGGAGATTTACATCAAAGCCCATTCCAACTATATTGAATAGTCAGAACGAAAGTTATCGCAGGTTTAACGAACTGTAAATTCTTTAACGGACCGGTGAAGTACGCAGTATTCAGAGCAGGTCTGAATAATTAGGTTTGAGGCGTATTGAATACGCCCTCCATTCCGCTGATATCGGTCAACCGTAGCTAACCGACACATCGGGTGAGTTCTCGTTAAGTAAAAAACAGATTAAGTCCTGGGAAGGTCATGCATGACCTGGAGACTTGGTACCAAGCAAAAGCTGCTGTTACCTTGAAGATATCAGAAACAGGTCATGACCTGAATTGAGCATTTCTATTGGCTCAAAGTAGGCTTCTCGCCCTAACACTTCGTACAGCAGAAGACTCAGCAGCGCACCGCTTTGCCGACGACACGGCCGCCAGATACCAGTGTTCTGAACCACTTAGGAGCCGCCACAGCCTCAAGAGCTCCCAAGACCTGCCGTTCGAGCCAAGGAGGAGCTGCCGCAGCCTTAAGAGTTCCCGAGATCAGCACTTGGAGCCGTGCTAGAATCTCCACATCCCCAAGCGCCCCCAACGCTATCATTTTGAGCGGCGTAGAAGCCACCACAGTCCATAGGGCCCCTGGTATCATCGTTGCGAGCGGATTTGAAGACGCATCCTACTCATAAGCTTCCGTGTCTAGTGTTCTGAGCTGCATTGGAGCCGGAACGGCTCATTCTACTTCGCTGCCAAGGCGCGCTGACCTGGGTTTAGACTGGTAAGTTACTCACTATATGTTACGCTGTCTTATCGACAAGTAGTGTCATGTCCTAATAAGGATTGTTTTCGCTTTTACGCTACAGAAGTCTGAAGCTTGTCGTAAAACGGGACCAGAAAGAAGGACATCTTCTACTGCATCTCACAGCGAGCTGATATCCGATTGAGTGCAAGTGGTTCAGCTATATGCTCTGCGTACGTTTTAACAACGGTGATTAATAGGTAGAGTAATACTCAAGATGTCTTTCTTTTGCTTAGGAACTTCGAGAACGCATCGATGCTTCTTTTCCCGCTCTCAGCTTCTGCAACATCGAGCGCTCTCTCGACTTAGGAGCCTTGGCTTATTAAGGAGCGTACGTACTTGATCATACAGTGTCGTTGAGAGTAAAACTTGGATTCTTTTGACGATAATCGTCATTTACGTCCGTTTTTTGTTTCTAGAGCCTCAATAGATGGATGATTGGATAGCCCGACGTGCCGTTCTGCCCAGAGTCCCCGTACAATGCTGACACCTCTGCTCATGGAATATCGCTGTGCGTCAGTACTGGTAGTTTCGTGGGAACATTCACAGGAGAACTGACTGTTGGTTGTGAGCAGGCTGGGCGATACCATCGTTCTCACTGGAGCTATCGACAGGCATAAGGCGGAATGTCACGTCTCCTCGTAATAATGAGGTGAGTTTGCTGTTGGTCTCTGCAAGAAGCTGTGTAATCTCGTTATGGCGAGACTCTAATCCATGCATCACTGCTGCGTGTTGTGTAGAAATCTGTGCTGAAAGCAAAGACATTGCGTTTTGAAGTTTCAGTAGGAGCTTTTGCGCTCGCCGCTCCTGCCAGAGCTTGGGTCCGAAACTGCTGAAATGTGTCGCCGAAAAGTGAATGTCGACGGATTTGGACTGGGAGGTCGTTGGACAAAACAGCACAATCTTGAAGAAAAACAACGCGAAGGTACAGAAGCAGTTCGAGAAACCCACGCGCTGCCTAATTGTCTTGCCACGCTCCATCTAAAAAATTTTTTTGGCAATGTTCGACTTCAGGAAACACAAGCCGCTGAAGCCCTAACGATGGGTCGACTGATGCACGTTCAAGAAAGAAAAATCGAGATTTGGGAGGATGCCTGGAAAGCGCACGCATCGCTTCTCGAGCTAGTGGGGCTGTGTATACGGCCTCGCACGCGTCCATGCCCCATCGACCGTGTCGTCGAGTCTGTGAAATGTCAACGTCTGCACACTCAAGCTGCCGCACTGCCTGTTGACGATTGATGTGCGTCTTTTTAATAAATGAAAGGCCGAGAAGCTTGACACAACTTCGTAGCTCTTCTTGTGGGTCGCATACGTGATAAATTTTGTTCGTTGAGGTCCTCGTAGAAACTTGATGCCATACCAGTCTTACGATGTCTTTAAGGACGGAAATGGTTCTCGATCAACGTGAAAAGCTAGAAAAATACAAAGCAGCAGCACCAACCGGACAAATGTGTACCTCCTTGTTCCGCATGTATCCTACGTGTTGCGTCTTACCGAACGTATTCGTCTTTCCATGTTGAATTACCCTCCCCCCCCCTCCCCCCCCCCACCCAGCGCCCAAGCTGTTTTTTTACCTGTTTTTTATTCGCCCAATATGATGCTCGTCCAGCATGTTAACGCCGTGAGACACTTAGTTTTATTATAGTCTCGAATAAGTTCGAGTATCGATTTTGTACAAACACGACATGATCATCTCTTCAAATCCTTTCCCCTTGTTGTACATACATCATGCACATGGTGTACAAACATCATGATATCGATTTTAACAGGGAAATCATTGGCCTTTTTATTAAGAGACCGGGCGAGGGTCCTCAAGCAAGTGTCAAGAAGGGTGTCCTGGTACGGAAATCAACAACACACCAAATACATACGCTCCTAAACCGCACATATTGTAGCATCTGCCTCTCCGCCTGTCACTTCAAGTATGATTATCCACCAATTACCATTCTCAGCAAACACATATTTTCTTACTCTCAGTCGCTACCTCCTTCAGCATCGACGCCGTACTCAGCTTCGCTGCTGTTGTGCTCTGGAGTGTCTTCCTCGCTCTCCTCGTCTCCATTTTGACGACGGCGCTTGCGTTTCCCTGGTGACTTGCTTCCTCCTGCCTCACAACTCTGAAAGTCGCGTCCATGTCGCGGCGTGGGGCGCTTCGCTCCGTTTTCCCACTTGTGATGCCATATCTGGTAGCAACTCATGGCGTTTCGTGGGTAGTGCTGCGGTCAAATTTTGCTACAGAGATACATGCTTCAAATAGCATAACAATAGTCAGGACTTGTTTCTACCATAGCCACACATTCGTACATGCCGAGTCTTGCTACATGCGGCGAAGTAGTACTTACTGGCACGACGTTCTCCCACGCGGCCCTTCAGGACTGAGAAAACTTTGCGCTGTCGCTGCGACATTTTTGCACCCCATTTACAAACTGGTACTTGGGCATTCTTGCGGTTCGTGGCTTTGTGGTAGTGGGAGCACCTCACCAGATGCAGTCTTTTGTGGCTCAGGTTACAAGCAAGAGTGAAGTTAGTCCTTGTACAACATGCGCCGAATACAACATATATCCGTCCTTGGAGATACAACATGTAGACCGTACAGCATGTCGTTTGACCACTGATACATATAACGTGGAATTCTGACATCAGGTATCTGTACGTGCAGACGCCACCAGTATACAACATGTATCCCATACAGCATGTGCAACTTACATGTTCGGAAAAGTCTTTCTCGGGCATATCTAGCAGCACCGCGTGAAGCTGCATTAAGAACTCGGCATGCAACACAGGCTTTTCGACGCTTCTCTTCTGTGCCTCTCGGAAGGCGATGTAGGCGTTTACAATTGCCACATCCACGAGACCCAAGCAGATGGACCTGTAGTATTTTTTTGCACCAGGTCTGCGTCTGTAGCAAGTAGTGCTGGAGACGAAGTTGGTCGTGGACATCGACCACATCCATCCATCTCTGATAGTATCGGATCATCGCAGGGCAAGGAACGGCGCTTCATCTACCACGTGCGCCACGAGTACGTCTCTCTAATAAAAAAAAAAAAAGAAGAAAAAAAAAGCTCACTCGAAACTCCTCTACATTTGCAAATACGTACGACACGTCTCCATCCCACGGCTTGATCCCGTCCCCAAGAACTGCACGGGTTTTCTATCCCACCAAACCACAGCTGTCATTTGTGGACAAATGTTTTTGTCACTGTCATGCGTGTAATCCCGTGAGGTACACGATTGGGTCCGATCGTGGTTCTTCTCAACAACGTGTTGAGGGTAGCCAACCCTGTCGCCCATGATAGTGCCGACACTGTATACTTTCCGATGCAATAGTTGGAATACAAGCTGTACGGACGTATAGAATCGGTCTGTCACCACAAGATGTTAGACATCATCCTGGGGGTGGAGGGAGCACGCCTCAAAGTTGCGGACCACTGCTGCAGGTCCATAATTCGGGTCCACTGATTGTTGACTCTCCGGTACGTTGCCCACCTCATTGACTTGCTGCGCCTTGCCACAATACACTTCAAGTCTATATGTTGTATCATACAGCGTGCATACATACAATATTAGCTACAACATGATTGACTTTGACAAAACCTTTTTGCCGCAAGCCCCGAAGGTCTCGCGGTATTATCACCTCATGCAATAGGCGGTGTCCGTGCAGCACGTAAGAAACAGTCTCGTGCCCCATTTGTGAGGCTTAGCCTTGTGGTACTGGCGAGTTGGGTTGTTGCGATTCTTTGAAGGTAGACTGCCCTCATCAAATGAAATCACTGGCGGCGTTTTGTATCCCAAAGGGAACGTCTCTTGCAGCACTTCAACAATTGACCTGGTTTTCCACGCGCGGTCTGTAGCAGCGCAGGTATCCGCGTTGTTCGTGAAGTGGAGGTTTGCCGTAATGTGTTCGAAGCGGTGCCAAGACATAAATTCGTTGGACGTTCCGCGCGGAATAGCACCAACTGCGCTAGTGCCCCAGTGAGCTCAAAATCGCCGTCGGGTGAGGGGTCAACATTTCCGCCATCAAAAGGCCGAGGACCTATAGAATTTGATGGGGTTCTATATCAGGCTTTCTGGCTTCGCGATGTAAAAACCACTCTTTGACTTCTTGCCAGGGGTCTTCTGATTGTTGATCATGCGATCTACACGAGATGTCAGGTTCTGCACGAAGTAGCGGTTAGTTTCCGTTGCCACGTTTCTCCAGAAACTCTTGGGCATGAAGAAAAAGAACAGCTTCAACGGTGATTCTGCCAAAGAAAGAATCACCTCCGTTGGCCCATACTCTCCACAATACAAGCCTGGATAACGCTGCTCTGATGCGAAGTTGTCCGGATCTAGATGTTGTCAGTACAGCATCATACTTGTTAGAGCATGTTGTAGGATACACCATCTTGATACAACATCAATAAGTGAGCGTACCGAGTGTCCACCCGCTTGCGCGCATATCCGCCATATTGTCGTTACTCTTCGCAAAGTTGACCATCTCAGATTTTTCCAGTTTGATCCATTGATGATCTACACCCGTATCACCAGCAGTGTTGTCCATCATCACACTCCTCTCCCGCGATTGGAGCAATTCCAGAGTCCTCTCCAGGGATAAGTCCATCGCCACTATCCTCATCAGCGGATGCACCCCCGGATTCCTCGTCCTCACAAATTGCGCGAATCCACTCGTCATCGTCATCGTAGAAACAGAGTTCGGTCTCCGTCTCCTCACAGTCTGGGTTTTGCACTTCAAACTCATCGGGATTAGCATCACATTCGACGGAAAGTCAGCTGCAATTGTCGAATTCGGGGCCGATCTAGCGCTACGATAATGTGGTGAAGCACTTTCCGGAAAATGAACGATGGCATACGATGAAAGGTCGCTATTTCGAATTAGTGAAATCACAGCCCAGAGAGTGAGATCAAGCTGGATGCCCGACGCCACAATTCCGGATCAAATCGCCCGGTCCCAAGAGCTTTGTGAGGGAATCGGAAGGCCTCAAGATCTAGGATATCTGGCGAAGTACCTACGACATCGAAGATACGATCCGGACTCTGGGATCTAGATGTTGGATCTCGGATCCACGACTTTCCGATATACGATCTATGGTCCGCTGTCTGCGATCTACGATCTGGGACCCACGATTATGATACACGATCTGCGGCCTATGATCTATGACATATGATCTATGGTCCACGATCTGCGATATATGATCTACGATCTACGATGGGAGCCATGATTTGGAGATGGGCCGGTGCGATCCGACATACGGTGATTACGCCACAGAGGTATAGATATCCGGTACCGGATGACAGCTGAGTGATGGTGAAAGGCGAGGTATATCGTGCAGCCATTCTGGCTTGGTTGTCAGAGTTCAGGATGTAGGGAGACAAATTGGTGTAGGAGCTTAATCATAAATCAAACTGTATTTTGCATTGGACGACACAAGTCCCTTCCTCCACCGAAGAAACCGGAACGCTAAGGCCGCGCAAGGTGTCCGAAGGCTAAGTGTCATACAACTAGCGTTGGTAGTGGTAACAGGCTAATTTATTACCCTGTTCAACACTGCCTAGTGCGCTCCCTTACTCGTTCAAACCTGGATCAGCTGGATTTACTACTTGACCAGAGGATCCCGTACGTCTCACAAACCCTCAAGATCCCGCTATAGGAAGCGGCAAGTACGACGCAAAGGAATCGAAGGAAAGGGTAACACACCCGCAAGGCTAACTCGAGGCCAGATCGCAGATCTCGGCCCCCAGATACCGCAGGCTCGAATTATCGCTTGCGATCTGGTACAACTATTGGACGCAGAGTGATGATCTTCCACTACTGCTCCACCCCATCTCCACGTCTCGCCAAGACACTCGATCTTCGCCACAGAACGCTTCGGAAGTTACCGAGAGAGCAGATCCCGCCCTACTGACGGGTACACAAGGTGAGGAAAGTTAAGCAGATCACAGATCATCGGTGAGGGGGGGGGGCTCCGTTAGTCGGTGTCTGGGCACTGTTGTAAGTTGGATCGTGCAATCTCGCATAGTTTGCTGATCCCGCTACGCCACAATAAAACAGAAATGAAATAGAAACCCTATCACCATGACCTGCTATCACGTACCCGTCTTGTTCTGGCGAAGCAGCAGATAAGGCTGGATTTGGTGGAGGCGCCGAAATTGCAGGAGAATCTTGTGGTGAAGATACTTGCAGCGTGGCTGCAGGTTTTGTTGGGCCCTTTTCACAGTACGGATAGCAACGCAAACATGCTGGCAACTCATCATGCTGTATAAAACAGGATGGATCGATGTTGTAAGATGGTGTATGTACCTGCATAGCATACAGCATCAATGCGTGAATATATGTTGTACCTCGTCGGTGATACTTGTGTCGGCATGGCCACGGTCGTCTTCTGCCGCTTCCTCGCCTTTGTTGCAGAAATCGCCTCCAGTTTCTTCCTTGTCTCTTCCAGTGCGACCGCATCTCTCTCCTCTGCATCAGCAGACGCTCCACAGAGCAGTTCAGCAGCCGCTCGTCTTTCCCCTTTTTCCTTGGCAACTTGCGCGGCACTTGGCTTCCGTGTCTTCTTCGCCTGCGCCGATTTCATTGTCGGTGTCGGTTTCTTCCGGCGGAGAGCCTTGGAAGTATGTTTTGCCTTGCGCGTTTGGTAGAGGGCGCCGCGATGTTGTCTTCGTGCTCATCAACCATGTCGGATTCATCAGCTTCCTCGTCCTGCCCAGGGTTGTAGTCCTCACCCTCGTCGTCTACGCCCTTCCTGGCTGCCAGTCGTTCCTTCCCCGATCCTGCCAACGTTTTAGCAGTGACTGCGCGTTGCTGCTGAGAAACCAGTGTTCGCTGAGCCACGTACAACATGATTCTCGGTGTATGTACAACGAGTGGGCGTTGGGGGGTTAAAAGCACGAGAGCAATACACGGCTGATAACCCTTTCCATCCAATTTCTGAGAGAACATATCTGCAAACTCTAAATCACGAACATTTTCGCCACGTAATAATCCAAAGTGGGAAAGTAAGAAAGCTGCACGTCCTCGTAGATCATTGAGTGCTAAGAAGGCGTCGCATATTTGCTGGAATTGCTGTGCTGGTGAGTAGGTACCCAGCAACGAGCCGATGCCTCTGTCCTCGTAGTTTTTTTTTCTTGGTTTGTGTAGTCGTGGCCTGAACCTTCTTTATAAGTTGCTTCACTGCAGTGGTTTGCGGGTGTGGATTATAATTTGTACGAAGTGTGATCTGCTGGTTGTACAGGTCTACAAGTGCGCTTACATATCCGCACACAGTCGAGCCTCAAATGTTTTTTCGGCATTTTTTCTTGTACTTTTGCCCTAGACAGAAACAAGTGTAGCTTTCCACCTGTCACAGTCTCGCGATCTCGGAATCCGCGAGAGGTGCACCACAGCAAAAACTCGTTTTTTCGTAGCCGTCGTACTTCCGCTTAGTGCTGATAGGTCGAGTGTCAAGTGTTGTTTGTATTGTTGCCCGCTCACTATCAGCAATTTCAAGCTGCACATCAACACCGCTAGCACTGGGCTCTTCGGTTGCTGGTTTCATGGCCACCGCAGCTACATATGAAAGAATTGAAACCCCGGAGCGCCTCTTCATGACGTCGTAGGCTGCAGTAGTTTTTTTGTGAATACGATTATCTTCACGAAAAACAGATACTACGATTAGGGGGGGGGGGGGCAGAATTGAGAAATGGTACAAAAAGTATCACCACTCGCCGCTGATAAAATGACCAGACATCTCCCAAAATATCACCCCGGTCAGAATTTAGATAGAAGACTTTTTTTTTCATTTATTAGTTTTCTTGCCGACTTCATACTGCATGTAGACGTGTCCTTGAAGCCGTCCGAGTGCCTACAGGACTGCTTGGTCCAGTAGGCACAACAGCATGCCCCGTAGCGCATCCAGCAACTTCTTAATCGACCTCCATGTACTATTTTGTAGCCCAGCACGGCAACTTGCAGCATCTACACACACCGTCCTGTGCCAGAGCGCAAGCGATATCTTCTAGTCATGCTTAGAGTAATGCTGGGTGATGCAAAGGCTCCCGAACGCTCGCTAGCCGCATGCAAGGGCGGTGACGGTGCAGACGACCCGCCTACGAAGTTCAAGGATCGTTAGGCATACAAATTGTAAGATTAACAGAGTGATGGTCGGATTGAGTGAACCAAAAATGGTCAACCATCTCCGAAATGATTTGCCTGGTTAGGTGAGAAATGAAATGTCCGCCGACCATAAAAAAAAATGTCGGTCATTTCGCAAGAAAATCACCACGAAAAAGCTCCCCCCCCTCCCCCCTATTAGGTCCTAAAATTAGTGTTGACTCGGGTCAGGACCCATACATAGTACAGTATGGCCAACCTGATGCTCATTAAGTAATCAGATGGGTACGGATTATAATAGCATTCGGCTAACCATACCCGTCCATGTTACCCGAACGGGACGGTTAACCGTTTGTGGCCTCTGGTGCATGCAGATGCTGCGGCTCCGAAGCAATGGCACGGAATAGCATTTCGGACGACTTTGTTAAATACAGTATAAGTACGCACATATCTTGTCTTTTCCTATTTTTACGCTTTAACTTTTGTCTAATTTGAATAGATTAGGCTGGGCTTTATAGAGCAAAGGTCGTGCTCTATAAACGAGAACAGCACATCGTTAGTTAGAAAGCGTGTCGACTTCGCTTTTAAAATATTGATTCGCTAGCTAAGTCGCGAAGACCCTAATGGTGATAGAACTTTATTCCGATTGTATTGAACGTTGAAGTCACCTCGGGAGCGAGTTCGCTTGCGTCCATGTTAGTTTCTTCACACTGATCTCAGATACCGAGCTCCACGAGCCGATCTCGAAGCTTCATGCTGAAAAATCCGCTTCCACCACCTCTTGATCTTCTGGAAGAGACCGTTGTTGTTGAAAACCGTGACAGCCACTGTCCCTCCTCCGTTATTGTCGTCTGAAATTACGACCGTGCCTCCAGTGCCTACGCGAGGTCCGATCCCGGATGATCTGGCACTCGGTCGAAGGCGCTCTTCGCGGCTGATCAGCTCCTTCCACCATCTCTTGATCCGCTGCCACAGTCCATTATTGTTGTAAGTCGTGACAGTAACCGTCCCGCCCCCGTTGTTATTGACCGCCGTCGTTGTCACTGATACTCCGCGTCCAGACGTGATAGCTGCAGTGTTGGACCTGCGTCGCTCTTCATGTTCCACATCGTCAAGCGATAGCAAGCTGCGACGATTCGTCACTGCAGCAACACCACCACCACTCCAAGCAAGGAGAACAGTCACCACCACCAATACCAATTGCCCCCGACGCATTGCTGTACAGTGCTTAAGACGTGAAGAAAGAGTCAGAAGCCACTCGTCGGAATGGTTAATGGACGTTGGGGGCAAATTTCCAAGCGTGTGTTCATGATGAGAAGCGGGCTGTGCACTACAGCAAAAACATGGCTACTTTTCGTCGACAACACCTGTGAAATCCGATGTTTATTCTTCTATTTTCATCCAATCACATTAATCTCCGTTGACTGGTGGTCATTCAAAGGGGGGCTTTTTGAGATGCGTACCGTAGCTCCCCACTTTGGAAAAACCTCCATCCTACCATGGCCGAGACCAGCATCTACCCGCGCGCCGAGCTTGATGGCCACAACGGCAAGGCCGTGACGGCCATCGCCACGACCCGCGAGAACCCGAACCTGCTTCTGACCGCCTCGCGCGACAAGTCGCTGCTTGTGTGGCAGCTGTCCAACGATGGCGAGGAGTACGGCTTCGCTCGCCGCCGCCTGCAGGGCCACTCGCACTACGTGGAGGACGTGGTGATCTCGTCGGACGGTCAGTTCGCCCTGTCCGGTTCGTGGGACGGCACCCTGCGTCTGTGGGACCTGAACACGGGCATCACGACGCGCCGCTTTGTGGGACACACCAAGGACGTCCTGTCGGTGGCCTTCAGCGCCGACAACCGTCAGATCGTGTCCGGCTCGCGTGACAAGACCGTCAAGCTCTGGAACACCCTGGGTGAGTGCAAGTACACCATCACCGAGGACGGCCACACCGAGTGGGTCTCGTGTGTGCGCTTCTCGCCCTCGACCGCCAACCCGCTCATCGTGTCGTGCGGCTGGGACAAGGTTGTCAAGATCTGGAACCTGTCCAACTGCAAGCTCCGCACCAACCTGTTCGGCCACGAGGGCTACCTTAACACGGTGACCGTGTCCCCCGATGGATCCATCTGCGCCTCGGGTGGCAAGGACGGCACTGCCAACCTGTGGGACCTGAACGAGGGCAAGCGCCTCTACTCGCTGGTGGCCGGCGACGTCATCCATGCTCTGATCTTCTCGCCCAACCGCTACTGGCTGTGCGCTGCCACCACGTCGGGCATCAAGATCTGGGACCTCGAGTCCAAGATTGTTGTGCACGACCTGCAGCCCGAGATCGAGGAGCCCAAGGGCAAGTACGCCCAGCCCCCGCACTGCATCTCGCTGGCCTGGTCGGCCGACGGCTCCGTGCTCTTCTCGGGCTACACGGACGGTATCGTCCGTGTGTGGTCCGTGGGCAATTAAGCGTTTTAAGCGGCTTGGTAGGGAAACTTGGAGGGTGGTAGTGTAGAAATTGGTTTCAACATGACTGCATCCTGGGTTTTTCGGAAAGTAAAGAGATTTGCATCGTTTAAACAGTTTTTGCATACAGTCGCGCCCTATATAGTCGATGTCCCCCCGCTAGTCATAGCTGTGCAATTTAAATACCTGGTAAGTGGTTTGGAAACATAGAATTTACTATGTATGAATTCGTATTTAGTAAGGAAAAGAATTTACTGTTAGTGGGGCACACCCCTCAGTTGTCAAAAGGAATGGCAAAATTTATAATTATGGGTGCTTAACTAAGAGAAAAGTCACAACTGCACAGACTGCTTCCTTCCCAGTCTGCGTACGTTGCATATCTGGCAATCCACTCACTGATCTATCAGGCACCCCAGTTGCGCCAGCACGAACGAGAAGCTTACCTATCCATGTACTACGTAGTAGCTCAGCGGTTATTGCATCATCTTCCTCTGGTTCCTCGTATACGCAGTTGTAGTAGTCCACGAATCCGGTGTGCTTCCAGCACTTAGCAAACAGTGACGGTGCCATAGCGTTCCAACAAGCAATACTCCATGAGATGGCCTGCCGCACGCCCACCTTTTATCATCATCATTCAAATCAATTGTACTACGATCCATTTTATGGTACATCCACGCTATGTCCCGGAAGATCTGGTACCGCTCGCTCGCATGAGAACGGCTTCAATTCAGTCTATCGGTCTCAAGGATCTTGACGAGTTTTGCTGCAAAATTTACTCCAAGTTTGACGATGGAAAGCGCCCGCGAGGTGATATGTTAGGACATCTAGAGCAGCCGAATTAAATGTGCATCTACGAAAACAAAGACATGTATCATAGCCCAACACGCCAGCCTTTGGATGAGGACCAGCCAATTGGCTCGTATGGTGATTCCACGAAGACTGCCCTCATCGTGGAAGTGCCGCTGCCTCGAAACAAGCCACAGAAAGTGTTGTTACAGGAGGAGAAGTTGTGGAAGGAGACAACAGTGTTTGATCCAGCTGCTACAACGATGCCGCTGATGTCTGGAAACTTGATTCAACTGCTGTTGCTGGTTTTGGTCTGCGTGAACCCTCCAGGGATAAACTGTGCTTGTATTTTCGCGGTGAAGCTGAGAAGCTGCTGGCTTTTTCCGAGACGATGTTTTGCATACAGGAGTGACTGGATACGTTCTGGGACCACCTGGATCGGGCAAGTCAACTACTGCTGATGCTTTTGCTTTGGCCCTTGCCCGTACAACCAATTGAGTTATCACATGGGCTCGCAAAGCACCCCTAATTTGTGTTCGCTTGGAAGGAAATACGAAGAAAACTGGGATCGTGGACATCCCTTACCACAAGGGCTTGAAAAAAATATTGGGTCACGTTGAACACTCAAAGTATCACTTGGTATTTTTTTTATGGAGTGACAGACGGCAATAGCTCAGAGGAAAGCGTCTGCGTCTCGTGGCTACAACAGAACTGGGCCATTCATCGACTTGTGAGGGTGACGTCAATGACTTCTCGCAGAAAAGTGAAGCTGGATGACGAAGGTCAATGAGCACATTGTATCGTCGTGGACACTGGATGACTACCTCAAATCAGTTAAAGATGACGATTTGTTTGAAGCCGTTGAAGGTTGTTTGGATGCATCGGATGAAGAGATACCTTTCGATGCTGCTTCTATGCTGGCTTGGCGTGAGTCACTTGTGGAATCAAAATACTGTTTTGCTGGGTGGCAATGCTCGATACATGCTTGGCTACTCAACAACGACCGTGATAGCGTCACTGGATCAAGCTGTCGAGCATCACATCAGCTGCAGTTGGGCTTGTAGGTGAGCGCTCAGCCGATGTGATCAATGGACTTTACGGCAAATTTGGGAACGACACTAAGATAATCAGCCGCTATGCTGCTTCCGCTCTTGCCGTTGTTGGAGGTTCCGATTCATGTACTTCTTCGCTTGCATTCGGGAAGGATGAAACTGAACTCGAATTCCCGAAAAGCATGATTGTTGTCGTAGATAACCCGAAGAAGCTACCAGTGCTTGCTAGCTGAAACCGAAAAGGTACAATCAAGGGGGGGGGGGGGGTACGACGCCGTCAATATCGATAAGGAGGAAAAACTTGGTCGCTTTCTTCAAGTGACCAAGAGCAGCAGACACGGTTTTCTCATTTAACATTTCAGAATTATTCTCGTGGTGGAAATGTTCTTCGTCGAAGAGCAGAACGAGTTTCTATGAAAGGAGTCGACAGTTGGGACGTGTTGAGCTGGTGAGCACGCTTCAAATTACACGCGGTACTATTATTCGAGCACAAACACCTTGGGATCAGTTTACTCACTTCCTTACCTTTAGTTGTATCAGCAGTGATCATTAGCATTCTTCTTTAATACACAGTAAGCAGTAGCAATACAAAAAGGTAAAACGACTGAAAACAGCGCATGAATTGGAGAGGGGCCGAACGCAACGACAGTTGTGTGTATTGAGTTCCCCACTGCATAGCACTAGTTCATCCTTCAGAGCACCAAGTCAACGAAAGACGCTTGCCACCAGCAGCTTAATCGACGAGAATCAACACTGCAAACTGCTGTCGTGCGCTCCTTGAGAGTGCCTTCCACTTCCCCGTCCGCGAGGAGGAAAAGCCAAGAGCAGTTGACTGAGCAATTACTTGAGCTTCTTCTTGATGCGCAGCTGGTTGCTGTGGCCGCATTTTTTCTTGCGGCAGTTGGTGGCACGGGGCGGCAGACGCGCGTAGCAGATACGGCAGATCTGCTTCTCGCAGTTCGTCTTCTTGGCCAGGGCGGCGAGCGTGGGCTCAATGGCACCACCACGCAGACGCAGCACCAGGTGGAGGGTAGACTCTGCAGTCAGCAACAAATAACAAGGTCAGTGTATCAGCCTTATTGATAATAACACGGGGCTCTAAGGACGCACCCTTTTGGATGTTGTAGTCCGAGAGCGTGCGGCCGTCCTCAAGCTGCTTGCCGGCGAAGATCAGACGCTGCTGGTCAGGCGGGATTCCCTCCTTGTCCTGGATTTTCTGCTTGACATTGTCAATGCTGTCGGACGGCTCCACGTCCAGCGTGATGGTCTTGCCCGTCAAGGTCTTCACAAAGATCTGCATGATTCCCTGTAATACGCCAACGATAAAGTCCCCTGTCAGCTTCCTAATTCGTCGCGAAGTTCCGCACTCTCGCCTCCAATCCTTCGTCTACAAACGATCCCCGCTGCCCTGTATCAACACTTTGCCGCATGCGCTAATTCTGTGCCTGTAGAGTGAATCTGAGGTAGCTGCTTGCATGGTATAGTGGCCAACAGTCTTTGGCTGCTCGCTGTGAACATGACGGGGCATGTAGACGACGGACTAGGCGACCAGAGCGGCCTCATTGACGCGCCAACGCACCTTTCCTCTCGCAAAATGAATGCCCACTGGAGGAGGTCGGAGAGGTTTCGGACCAACCAAGTCACAGCATACAAAATCCAAGACAACCACCCGCAGCACTATCGGCCAGTCAAAAGAGAGGAAAAATGGCAAGCCGTGAATGACGGTCCGCGGTTCACTGAACCGGATCGATGCAGTTAGGGGTCGGTTTAACTGAAAGTCGTGCTGGTTAAGTTCGAAAAAGGCAAGTTGAAGTGGTCGCAGCCATTGACTGACCGACACGTGCGCTCGCTGCAAGTCATTCAGACGCTATATCCACAAAGATCTCCAGTAAGATGTTGCCTTTATCGAAAACGTTGGAAGCAACACAGTCGAAGACTCTGGATGTCGGCTTTTTCGCCGACAAATAGGAAAGAATCGTGGCAAAACGAACGCTTGGCTTTGGAGCAATGCAAAAAGCTGCCATAATGCCGCTATAAATATCATACAGGGTTGGCTAGTATACCGACGTTGAGAGTGCGAATTCTTGTTACTCAACATTATGCCGTTTACCAAATTCGGAAGGTCTACCAGGGCGTGGGAGCCCGATATCCCTAGGACGGTTCGCCGCAAGTGCAAAGCGAGCGATGGCATTTGCGCTGGCGTTAGTCATCGAGCTGTCTAATGGTTGATAGACATGAGATGAAAGGGCGTTGGATGTGTCATTGCATCAGAGTTGTTGTTGTTGTTTTCTCGAATCCAGCCGTCAAGAACTGTAACTACCCACTCTCAAATTAAAATAAAGTTTGAGGAGGAGGCGAAAATGGGCGAAAAGACGCTCGCGTCGACCACGCGGCTTAAGATCAGAACGAGCGCTTGCCTGGTATCACTCTTTGTTGCATGAGCGTCCCAATGAATGGAGTTCATCTGCTTACTGCGTCTGCTTTCATTCTGCTGTACGCAAAGACAGAGAAAAACTGCGTCTGCAATGTAGTGCTTTGTGCAAACTTTAATGCACAAAGGCATATTTGAGACCGCAACGAAC
Organism: Phytophthora cactorum; assembly: GCA_016864655.1. NCBI lineage: Eukaryota > Oomycota > Peronosporomycetes > Peronosporales > Peronosporaceae > Phytophthora > Phytophthora cactorum. The sequence continues at coordinate 29,423 of NHQK01000010.1, forward strand.
ACTTCGATTCTGATAAATTTTATTAAAAAGAAAACTTGAGTCCGTTTCCAGCAAAAGGCTACCACTTGCAGTTAACTCAAAACAATTTGGTCCTGATATCGTGTGGGTGTTTTGGCTATCTTAAAATCCAGCAATAGAATCAATATCCACCTGTATTGACTCGATCAAGCCTGTCAACTATTATGACTTTTTCAGCTGAAATTGTCCAGAAGACATTCACCGATCATTTCAGGGGGCCTGCGTTGGCTAGCACCTTCCTACCAAGAAGCAAAATATCAAAAGCGCATAGTTTCCGTCTCGGCATCTACCTTCTTGTCAATTTTTGACATATTTGGGTCTCTATTTTTCCAGTTTCACCATCAGTGAACCGTACTATTCAGCCATGCCACAACTATCGTAGCCAGATCACCAAACAAGTACCAGGTATTTTCACTAGCGAAGAAAAAATTGGCGATGAGCAGTTGGTTTGATTTTATCTTGTGCATCCGTAATACTTGTATCGCGATCGATTTCTTAGTTTTAATAAATACAGCTTCCCAGAAAAGCCATTCAGTGAAAGGCCTCACTTGCTGGTTACTGACAGTGAATGGACGACTTGAAGAAAAAATTGGAAGAGATTGAGGGCCTCATTTTCCTTCCATCCAAGCAATTCAGAAGTCCATATTTAATACGACTGCTTACGTTGAAGCTTTAGCAATGACATACATGTATCCAGCGTGTCCATCCGGACACTATAATTTCTTAGGCTCAATCACCTAAGCACAAAACCAGTCATAGACGCACGATCACAAAATTTGTTATTTAATGACAGCCAACGCCGAGCGGCAATTAAGTGCAGAGGGTTCACGACTGGTTGTTGTTACCCACTCAGTTTTCTATCATTTGTTTGGCGATAGCGCTGTCATATTTGCCTGATAAATGCTGGAATGAAATAAAGGATCAGAATCCTTTTTGCTGTCATGTCAATTGATTCTGTCCAACCTGGCGTTCAATCGTGATCGCTTCCCCGCATTTAGCTCGCAAAAAGTGGGCGATAGAGATCATCGATTCGACTCGAACCGACACTGGACTCAAAGCGAGCCCCGAAGTGACGTGCTACCAGTAGATGAAAAATGTCCTACCATCTCTCTTCTTCAAGCTACACAAGTTGTTCATCACCATATTCAGCACACAGGACTCGCTGAGGCTACCACCTCACTAATCATCCCAAGAATGGAGTTGTGGCGTTCAGCTAAGAAGAGGAACGCGTTGGGCATCCAAAGATACTCTCACTCTCGTTGGCAAAACAACTTCCAACTTGAGTGTGTGGACCACCCAAATTGAAGTTGCGAGGGCTTGTCATCTGCCCAGTTCGACCTCGGAGGATGTAGCACGTGCTATGCAGGACGTCGCGGGGCCTACCGACGAGGAGCTCCGACGTCCGTTTCTTTAGAAGAGGGTGCTGTTGATTGCTCCTCCGTAGGATTCGTCGGTGTCTGCAAACAGTGCATTACAATGTCTGCATGGTTCAAGTGCAAAGCACGCGGCGGAATTGACTTTGTACTTCAAGGCCTTCTCTTTAACGTTTGACGAGGCTGGACCGCCGGAGCTCGAGGTATGCCTTTTGCTTCAGCCATGTGCTAGCAGGTTGTTACGTGGCGTTTGATTGAGGGCTTTTAGATACCTGGTTGGCTAAAGGTGGCAAGTCACTTGGGGTCTGCAAGCGCCCTTCTTGGATCGCCGAGACAGTTGCCGTTACTAGTCCCGAATTGTTTCACGAGGACGGCGCGTCAACATAGCACCTCGCTGAGCCAGCTGTGCACCAGCTCGGCCTCATGGCCAAGTCACAACTGAATTCAACGGCTCCAAGCCAAGAGGAGGAGCTGAGACGAATCGAGTGAGCAGTGTGTAATATGGAGAAGCTCTTCACAAAAATAGGAGCCCCATCATACCTACCGACCCCAGCTGAGGTGCTGGATGGTGTGCGATGGCTCCGCGAGAACCCGGCGATCGCCGCGGGCGTGGTGGTGGGGCTCACCAGCTACTCTGTGGCCAAGTACTACGACTACGGCAGGGACAGTGACGAGGAGAACGACGGAGATAATGACGACAACCCAGCCAATGGTCGAGCAACACACGACGAGATCGCACGGTCCGTGACAGCGCTGCACCTTGGACTGCTCAAGATCGACACGAAGAAGGACCTACGCCACAGCGCCGTCGACAGCTCCGCCAGCACGGAATCGTCATTATCGAGCTCAGGCGGGCTCCGCTCGCGTGCCAGCTCCGTCTTCGACAAGACTTACCACGAGGTTGGCAAACTGCTGCGAGGAGGCATACATCACAAAGTTACTAACTTTTGTGTGTTTTCCGTAGGAATTGCAGTTCCAAGAACACACCGTCGAGCAGGTCTGGTCCTGTTTGCACGAAGGCAAATGTCCACCCGGAGAACAGTGCAGCGACCCTGTTTGGGGCTGGTTTGCACCTGCCAATAATGCATCCCCAACTCGTAAACTATGAAGAAGTCCAAGGTCCCCCATCCACATGGTCCACATCCCACAGAAGACAAAGCCACCCAGCCATATTTATACGTTCACCCGATGCTGAGGAACTACTTCGAAGTACCAATCTGCACACATCGGGCCTAATTAAACTAAGTCCATTATATATATATGTACCACCTTATCATTTCTCTTCACGGTAGCATCGCTGTCTTTCCGGCGTGAAGGTCTGCTACAACATGGCTGCATTACGTGCACAACATGAAGTTTGGTTTTTAAGTGTACCATGTTCTTGGTACATGTCTCGGGGCTATCAACGGCTCAACATGCGGCCACCAATTTTTGTCTCCATCCGTAGCTCTAACAGCTACTGTACCACCCGAAGGAAGACAGGAAGGAGGACGCTATGACGTACTACCGGTTCGGGCAGCGGCTCAAGATGACGCGCGCGGTGGCTAGGGCAATGGCGCGCTCGTCCGCGGGCAAGCAAAACTCAGCCACTATTGAGAAGCTGGTGCAGACCAGCAAGAACCGCTTCGGCAGCGCTGTACGTCGCGTGTATTGCACTGGGGTTCTGGAACTTATAATGAGTTGCTAATTGTCGGTTGTTGGGCGCAATAGGTGGCTCGGCCGCTGGGTGCTGCACTCGCGACGTTCTTGGACTCGGGTGTCGCGTTCAATACATCGTCTGAGTTCCTGTACTTCGACGGCGAAGACGACGACGGAACGTAAGATATTTATGCAAGTCTGCTTTATATGTGGAGATTTTGGTGCCCCACGTGGCGCTCGACAAGTTTTACATTGATGCATCCCATCAGTTGGCAGACTGGAAAGAGCGTTGCGTAGGGCATCATCGACTCTGCTACGTTTGTTTCCTGGGAGTTTTTTCGCCGATCTGACGACTGAGCAGTTAATATCCCTTGTGCGTCCGTGCAATTAGATAACAGGCCGACCGAGTGCATATAGGACACATACGATCGGCCACCAAGCAGAAGATCAAAAAGACGCAGCAGAGCGCGTGCAGTGGAGAGAGATGATGATACTTAGACCTCGGACACCAGCAGAACTGCGCGTTATATAGAGTAAGAGAGACCGAGTGCTGGACGTCAATCCAATCCAATCCAAACTAAACCAGGACATTTTGGGGCTTGCGCTGTGAGACTTCGCTTTACCTCATCTCGTTCTTGCCAAAACACTACAGTACACCAAATCAAAATCCCGCTTGACTTAAAGTTTGTAGGCCTGCGTTTCTAGGCTGATTACGATCAAAACTCAATCTCCACCCTACAATAAATGCCCAACCGGAGAGCTGGGGTACCGGTACTCTTTGATCGACCTGTAGACGACGATGACGGACACGACCGAGCTGCGCGTGAGCGAGAACTTCCCGCGCGTGCCTAAGGCCTGCGAGAAGGTGGCGATCAAGTTCTTCGCGTGCTTCTACGAGCACGGCAAGCAGCCAAAGGGTGAGTCGGACACGGAGGTGGGCAACGTGGCGCTCGAGAAGTGCAAGGACGCCATGCTGGCCTACAACGCCTGCGTGGACACCGAGGTAGCCAAGAACCCCAAGGAGCTCTTCCGCGTACCGGAGGCCTACCGCACCCGGGACTAACTAAAAGAATGGCCTAATACACAACCTAAAGCAATGCATTTTGCTGGAAACCATTTGAGGCGTTGGAGCTGTGCTTTGAAATACTACGTAGTTGTATCACCCTGTTACGAGCTGCAGACACCACTGAATGTACGTGAAAGACGAACGCGCCGGCGAGCGAGACACATGCAAACCCACTTCAATTTGCGTGTTGAGAGGAGTTGGCATTTAAGAGTACACCAACCACGAGAGCCGAGTTGTGCTGTACGTGCTCACTTGCTCGCCTGCTTGCTCGGTCCCACTTTGCATCTGTGTTCCTGTAGAAGACTGCAGCGTCCAAGATTTTTTCCCCTGTCTTTAGATGACAACAGTATCTTACTGCGTGTCCTTCTCCCACTCGAGGTTGGCGATCTCATCGTCGATCTCCTCCTCCACCTCCGGGTACATGGCCGTCACCTCGTCCATGGTCGTGGCCAGCGTCGTGCGGGTCTCCTCCATCAGACCGATCAGCTCCTTAAGCTCCTCAATGCGGGCCTTCGAGTCCGTCACCTTCTCGTTCAGCTGGGCAAACTGCAGTCGGAAAAGCACGATATTCAGTCAGTCCCACACAATAATTGCAATAATTGTATATCGATAGTAACCCAACGTACGAGCTTGTCGACGGTCTCCTGCTCGTTAAGACGCAGCTCCTCCGGAAGGTCAGCCGACTTAGCAGAGGCGTCCAGCTCCTCGGGAGTGATGGTAGGGAAGGAAATGCTCTTATAGTTAGCCTCCATGGCGTCCACCAGCTCCTTGTTCTTGACGACCGACCGGTAGTAATCGAAGTCGATCGGCTCAGGCTCCTTGACGTAGGTGCGGGCCTCGGCAGCGATCTGGCCGTGGACGTCGCGCAGACTGTCCAAGGCAGCACGGGCACGCGGGTCCGTCAGCTTCTGCGAGATAGCGGTCCATTCGATGGCACGCGTCTGCAGCGCGCGGCGCACAACTTGCTTACGGAGCTGGAGCATCTTAGCGAAAGGCGGCGAAGGTCACTTGGCTAATGTAAAGCCAGCCCCCTCGGTAGAATTCAGGGGTGGAGAGCAAGCTACTGCTGAAAACACATACCTTGCTATACACACAGCAGCAGCTAGCACACATTGATACAAAAATAAACAAAATAACCTGTTCAACAGTGATATGAATCGTACAATGGTTTGACTTGATACTTACAATTGGTGTCGCAATTCGAAAATGAATTGCAGATCGTCGCATAGTACCAACAGCATCAGCCGAGCCTATCGAAAATGACCCGCACTCATCAACTCGCGGTGCAGCAATTGAGTAGCAAAGATGAACGGATATCCGATGGAGACAGGCTGGCAGAAGATGAAGCGCCGCTGTCAGGAAGAGCCGCTAGTGCCGCTGGGCTGCCTGGCCACGGTAGGAGTGCTGGTGGGCGGCCTGGCCTCGTTCCGTCGCGCCGCCGACGCCGCCACACAACAGAAGTTCATGCGTCTACGCGTGATCGCCCAGGGTGCCACAGTCGTGGCAATGTCGCTCGGAGGCTTTATCGCCATCAAGCCGGACGAGGACAAGAAGGGGACCAAGCACTAAACGACTGCCTAGTGCTGGAAGAGTGCCAACTTGAAGCACGAGCACAAGAGATTTATAATGGACTCTATGACACACAAGGCGGTAGTTGGTCGGTCACTCGTGGTTTATTTTGATTTAAGCTAAGAAGAACATGAAGAAGACGAGGAAGACCAATAAGATAGCGGAGATCTTGAGCGCCAGCAGTCTATTGTTCGACAGGCTCGAGAAGTACTTGAGCAGCTCGTGCTCGCCGCTGCTCACGTTCACCAGCGACTCTTCCACATTGTCATCGATTCTACAGCACAACAGCAGCAAAGCACCCAACTTGTCAGAACATCCAATACGGCAAAATATCCATTGGAGCATGCACATACCTCCTCACGAGGTCTCCCTGCTCGTGAATCAACGTCGACAGTCGTCCGAAAAGCTGTCCGATGTCCACGATGTGACTTTCAATCTGGGACACGGCCTCTGCTCTCGACTCGGTGTAGTTCTGCTGCTCTGCGACGATTTGCTCCTGAGTCATGGTAGTGATGAGGGGCTGGATCTCCGTACTCGGAGACTCGCCCGTACTAAATCCTGGACGTGGCAGCGTGTTGGACAGGTTCACTTCCTGCAGACTACCAGTGTGGCTATTGTTGCTTCTTGGAGGCTGTGGAGCCTTGAAGGCCAGGGGTTTGCCCAGTGCACTGGACGCCGTCTTGCCATACCTTGCACGTCGACTCTGCTGCAGCTTCATATTCTCCTGTCTGACCTCCAAGATGTCCTTGAACCCCCTAGTCGTGGCCATGAGGTCGGATTTCATCAAAGACACGATGGCATCCGAGTGTTTGGCTGCCTGTCTCGAGGGCGCTGACTGCCGCTTACTATTCATATATTCCTGCAGATTGTCCAGCTGCATATTGATATCTGTAATGTCCTTCTTCACTAGCGCCGCCAGCTCGTTGATAGCCTCAGTCGGGTCGTTGAACATGTTGTTCTGCCGCACCACTACGTGCGTCACCATAACGTTAGCATCATTGTATCAATTGCTACAGCAACTTAACCACGTACGCTGTGTGAGCTGCTGCAACCTCTTGGAGGCCTGATACACTTCCTTGGAGATGTCGGAGGCCGCGGCATTGAACTGTGCATTCTCTTGGAGAGGCGTGTGCACAGTTTTCTATGACGTGGACGAGAGGTGAAGTATTGTGAGTTATGGACAGCGAACAGAGGCGATCAGAGGTGAGTTTTTGGAAGATATTAGAGAGACGGGCTTACCTGCAGAGTGATACTGCCCTTTGCGGCCGCATAGTGCTGGCAGAGCTGCGCGAACTCGGCTGTGCGGTTCGCCGCCATGGCTCAGGCTGGCTCGACGTGAACAGGAGTTCCTCTTCGAGAGGAGTTCCGTGGTGTGTCGCACACCGATAAGTCCAAGAATCGACTTTTGCTGTTACTTAAGCCTTAAGTGAACGTGAAGTACCCAAATATTTTTCTACCCGAGGTAGGTGTATTAATAAACACGAATTGTCTGTACTTTAACAGTCCGCCTATTCAACGATACCCAGTGGTAGTGTGATTTTTGTTCCCGACCGACCGACCGAACTGCTAGATTCGGTTAAAGTTTAGAAGAAATTGGGATGTCAAGATGTGTTTGGATTTTGACTCTTGAATAGCATATGTGGTTTGACTTGATTGAATTATGCAAAACTTCATTTCGTCCTATCTTTTAGGATGTGGCTGTCGGTACGTCCGACTGGATTTTGATGGCCAATATATTCTCTCTCACGGGAGCCCCTAATATTTATAATTCACTTGCTTCGTATTTTCCCGGATTTTGTACGACCAATTGTGTCGCCTAAATCAATGTCCGAGCTAAAGCGTTGACAGATGGCTATATGTATGCCAGTACACAACCCAGCAATCTGCCAGTGCCCAGTGGCAGCACATCCTGAACCTCATCCTACGCCTTACACGAGTGCAGCCTGCGGCTGCACACTTGTCCGACGACTGCGTGCGTATGCGTGCAGACATACCAAGCCAAGCTTTGTATGCAAACTGCGATCGCTGGTCAAGAGCGACTGTGTCGTTGTGGTGAAGCGCTTGTCAAAATGGCGATTTGATGGAAGTGGATCCACCCGTTGGTCACTATTGTGGTTCAGGCCTAGTGACCGCGGTCGATGACGCTATGGAGCTGTCAACGATGACGGACTACGACTCATGGGTACGGATCCGCCTCACCTGAGGTGACCCACCCTAATCAACGGATCCTGCATGAGCGCTGGAGACTGGTGAGTGCAGGGAGGTTACAGGCTAACATAAATCAGAGTCGAAGTTGCCGGAACGATTGGCGGGAAGTACATTGGCCGCACCTGTGACGGGTCACATAGTACCTTGCACAGAGGAAGTGAGACCTTCCGAGAGTATACAAACTCTCAGTGAACGGCAGTTCACTAGTCCCTGGCCTAAAGGGACAACTGACCAAGACTAGGTAGATTTAATACTGAATGTATTTATAGGTTTATAGTTTTTCTAAATCGATCTACATACTAAATGCAAGTCACCTATAGAGTATCCTAGATGTTATCCTATTGGTTGGGTTTGAGGGCATGTAGCCATGGTGTGTCCACACCACAGAGCCCCTGAAGAGTGACAGGCACTCTTCCATGTAATCCCGTTACATCCTACCCCACTTAGGCTCGGTTTACCGACCAATCAGGGCGAGCGAAGAAAGTCTCACACTTTTCACTCGCCAAGTCGAAAACCATCGACTAGCTGCGGTGCCACACCGCGGCGGCTCATTCCCGTTTGAGCCCCTAGCAGCACGCACGCTCTTCTTCACGGTCTCCACGTCGACCTCAGCATGCCCCATGTCGGAGCATCTCGCGGCGCGAAAGCGCACGCCAAGTCTGCTGCTACCAAGCAGCATACCAAGAGCTCTAAGCCTCGCGGCAAAGGCTCTGCACTACAGGAGGCTACTGAGGTAGCCTCTAAGGTCGCCACCTCGTCTGGTGACGCGCCAGCGGATACGGGCGCGAGCTCACGCCGCAGTCGATCACCTTCGTTGCCGAAGGACGATGGCCCGAACCCGCGCTTCGCCGTTCGGGAGCACAGTCCTGGCACCAATGCTGAAGCCAGGGCCAAACACGATGGCAGCCACTCCGAGGAGGCTGCCGGCGAGCGTACTCCGCTGCCTAGTGAGGGCGGACGCGAGTCCGTGCACTCACTCGGAAGTGACCACGGTGGCCACAGCCCGATGAGTCCGGCCGACGAGGCCATGGACCCATCCAATACCCGGGCTGACGAGGACGATAAACCTCGTCGTGTCCTCAGAGGGTTCTTCGTTCTCTAAGGGTCGTGAGCGAGTTCAGGCTGCCAAGGTGGCTGCCGAACAGAGCAAGCACACCAAGAAGCGGAATGCTTCTAGGTCACCACGCCGTGAGACGTTGGAGACCGAGCTTGATCCCTACAAGAACCGCTTTGGCCCAGACTCTGAGGAGGAAGAGGAGGAGGGTGCTGTCAATGAGCCCCAGGAGATCTCAAACGATCTCGACCGGCAGCAGGAGGACTTCCAAGCTGCCCAGCGAGTGCGGGAGCATCCTACGACGGGGTCCCACCCGCCAGGTCACGACGGCTCGCCTGCTCGAGAAGGAAGAGCGCCACACCCGCGAGGGTATTGGCCTCCAGAGCCTAGCTCCGGTGCTGAGCTCTACTTGGAGCAGCTCGTTGCTCCTCGTGGGCTCATTGGAGGGCACACCTCCAAGGGTGCGTACGAGCGCACCTTGATTCAGTGGAACCCGTTGTTCACGGAGAACATCGAGGCTGCCAGGTGCGTGCTTCTCGCACCGCACCGAATTCCTCTCAAGGAATTCACGACTCGGCGCAAGAAGCCCGAGAACCGGGGTGGCCTCCATCCCGTTTGGGGTTACCCCTGGGTCTGCCCCGAGAACTGCCAATCGTGGGGCGCCACCGACTTGCTGTTCTGGAAGTGGGTAGCTTCTCATAGCTACTCACAGGAGGAGCTCCGAGAGCTCCAACAAGATCGCTTGCTGTCCTATATCCTGGACCAGCGCGATCTTCGGATTGAATTTGTCCATTTGGTTAGCACGCGACTGCTACCAAAGGACTTTCAGAAGCGCGCGGCTTCTAGCGCTCAAGGTGAGCGCGGGTATGAGCTGTATGCATCAACGCCCATACCCCGTTCGGGCAAGAAGGCCCGGACTACTCACGAAGCTGCCGCCGCTTCTGTTCCCAGATTGCGACAGCCTTCGGGCAGTCAGCCTGGAGCCGTTCAATCGGCTCCCACGAGTTCTGCGAGTCGGGGTATCCCCGCCACTTCACCAGAAGCTGGCGCCACGCAGGAGGTGCCTCGTACTCGAAGTCAAACGAGGGCTCCTCCACCTCTCCTCGACCGTAATGGAGAGACCCACTACCACGTGGAGCGGGTTGTCCGCGAGCAGCGCCTCGATGGCTCTCAGTCGAGTGCACCGCTTGCGACTGTGACTCAGCCGCAGAACGCGGAGGTTGATCGTCTCCGTCAACGCGTTCTTGTCCTCGAGATCGCTCTGGGTCTCGGGACTGGCGGTGATGCTGCCGCCCAGGCTGGGAATCGCGGGGTCCACGCGTTAACATTTCCTCTTCCATGTTTGTCAGAGTACTCATTTTGTCTGTCCTGTGCTATCGCCACAGCATCCCGGACTCGGTTGATCACGTTCAACCTGGTGTCGATAAAGCACTCCACCTTTTTCCGCAAGGAAACGGGTCTCAAGTCCGAGACCTGGGAGGAAAGGGCTTTCCGAGCCTCTCCCCCACTTAAGATTGAAGACTTAGTGCCCCCACGCAGAGTGAGGGGCACTCGCGGGTGACGCATCCCGTTCAGGTAGAACGGGGCGAACCCGGTCGACGCGTGGACCGCGTTGTTGAGTGCGAACTCAACCACGGGGAGTCGCTCTGACCAAGTGCGAGGGGCTGCCGCACAGACACTGCGCAGAGTGTCTTCGAGCACCCGGTTGACACGCTCTGTCTGGCCATCCGTCTGGGGATGGTCAGCAGTAGACATGTGCAGCCTCGTTCCAAGCAATTGGAACAGCGTTTACCAGAACGCAGCGGTAAACCGCGGGTCACGGTCCGAGACGAAGGTCTCCGAAAGACCATGATGGCGGAAGACACCATTCACGAACAGCCTAGCGGCCTGTTCGTCAGTGACCGTGTCTGGCACCGGAGCAAGATGCACCACCTTGCTCAGCTGACACACGAACACCAAGATGCCGGTGTTGCCGTGGTCGTCGGCGGGAAGTCCGAAGACGAAGTCTAGACTCATTGACTTCCAGCAGTCTGCCGGGACAGGCAGACTCTGCAAAGGGGCTGAGGCGTGCCCCGCGGGTTTCACCCGCTGACATGTTTCACATGTCTTCACGTACCGGGCCACCCACTTGTACATGTGGGTCCACCAGAAGGCCTGCGAGACAGACAAGAAGGTCTTCTCACGACCCAAGTGGCCGCTGGAAGGCGCATCGTGCGCCTCCTGGAGGATATCAAACTTCAGATCCTCGTCGTTGGGAACAACGACCCGCGGAGGCTCATGGGGCTCTACCCGATAATAGAGGAGGCCATCCTGCCACTCGTATCGGTGGAGCCGGGACCACTGTCGTGGCGAGAGCCACTCAGACTTGGCCTCCTTGTCTGCGGTCAGGAATCGCACGAGAAACGCGAGTGACTCGTCGTTCCGATACGCCATGCATATCCGATCGTAAAGATCTGTCGTGACACGGGTGATGTGGGCCAGTTCATAGTCTGGCCTGCGAATCAACGCATCGGCAAGCACGTTAAGCTTGCCTGGCTTGTACTCGACGCGGAAGTTGTACTCCGCCAAGAAGGACAGCCACCTCGCCATCCGTTGGGATAGGTGTGGCGAGTTGGTCGCCGTCCGCAAGGACGCGTGGTCTGTATAGATCACAAAGGGACGAGAGCCCAGAAGATGCACCCGGAACTTAACGAGGGCATACTTCATGGCAAGCAGCTCCTTGTCATTAACGGGATAGTTTCGTTCGGCAGCCTTGAGTTGCCTGGACTGGAACGATAAGACTCGTTCGTATCCGTCTGCATCGTTCTGCAGCAACGCACAACCGATTGCGTAGTCGGAGGCATCGCAAACGACACTGAACGGCTTCGTCTCGTCCGGCAGCGCCAGGACCGGCGCCTGCTGAAGGCTAGCCTTGATGCTTTCAAAGGCATCCTGGTGCTGACGCTCCCAGCGCCAGTCGGAATCCTTTTTGAGAAGTTCCGACAAGGGTCTAGCCAGACCCGCGTATCCCGCACTGTACTTGTGGAATAGTTGGCCAAGCCCAACCACTTCCGAAGATCCTTCTGGGATCGAGGCGTGGGCCAAGCTGCAACGGCTTTGACCTTCTCCGGGTCGGCCCGAACACCGGCGTTGCTGACGAAGCAACCGAGCACCTTGATCTCTGTCGACGCAAAGACGCACTTGTCGATGTTGGCATAGAGCTGGTTGGCTCTCATGACTTCCAACACCCGACGGAGGTGCCCCAAGTGCACCTCCATAGCCGTCTTGCCATCTCCGGCACGGCTATGGACAAATATATCGTCGAAGTACGTCTGGGCGTACGCACGCAGCGGCCTGAAAAGCTGTGTGGCCAAGCGATTAAACGTCGCTGGGACATTAGACAAGCCCTGCGGCATGACAAGCCACTCCCAGAGTATGCCGCTCGGAGTGCTTACCGCTGTAAGCGGGATGTCGCTTTCGCGCATCAGGATCTGGTAGTATCCGTCCACCAGATCTAGCGCGCTGTACATCTCGCAGCCGGCCATGTTGTTGAACAACACATCCTTTCGTGGGATTGGTGTCTGGGCCGGCACCGTCGCGTTGTTCAGCTTGTTGTAAGCGTGAACCAGACGCCACTTCCCGTTCGGCTTCCGAACGCAGAAGGTTGGCGTCAAGTGCGGGGATTTCGATTCCCGCACCATGCCTGCATTTTCCTTCGCGGCAAAGAAGGCATCGATGACCTCGCACTGCTCTCGAGGCAGAGGCCATTGCCGGATGACACAATACTTTGTGCCTGGCACGAGATCGATCTCGTGCCGAACTCCTCGATCTGGTGGGAGTTGCGGCAGTGGATCCTTGGATACCACGTCCGCAAACTCCTTCACCAAAGGATACACCGGATCCTTGGGGTTCTTGAGAACTTCAGAACCCAAGCGCTCCTCGCGTCGCTTCTTCATCTCTTCCAGGACGTCTTCGTCCAGGACAGAGGAGGCGTTTAACTCTTCTGGAGTGGTCTCCGGCTTCAGGAGCATCACCTCCGCGATCTCCCCAGCCTTGAGATCGGCCAGGAAATCGTCCACCGCCATTTCCTCGAGGTTCAGGAGTTCTGACACCTCAGCCAGCGGCTCCAAATGGATGCCTGCTGCCTTGACGGGACGACCGGTCATGCCGTCGAAGATATGATAACACTCTTCGACTGGCCGAGTCAGAGGAGCCCGGGCCGTGGACTCCGAGTCGCTAGGAGCGACTCCAGTCTGAATATTATTCAGACTCGACTTGCGGCAGCGACGGTGTCGTCGACGGCGACCGTTTATGGTACTTCGTTACCCACGTCGTGCGATGTCTCAATGGCGACATCGGGAGCACTCACGGCTCCGTGTGGAACACTGTTACCCACACTGGAAGCGCGTTCCACGCCTTCCTCTTCAGTTAAGGTCTGGGCGACCGTTTGTGGACCTTGGTTAACCACCTGGCAGGCGCTGCCTAGCGCCGCCACCTTCGAAGCTTCATCCGCCGGTTTAAACTCCGGTGGGGATCGAGGACTACCCGCACAGGGCTGCCGCGCTCGATCGGGTGCAGCTCCTGCTGCCACCACTTCCGTGGAGTCGTCCAATTACGTCGACGACTCCCAAATATTCTTTGGATGCTACGGCATCCTGGCGGCCCTTGCGGGCAGCCCAGTTCCGAACTGAGGTGGGAACATGACTCACCAATGCTCTGTCGGATACGGCAGGGCGGCTTGCACCAATTGCTTTGCCGCGCCAGTCAATCCATGGCTCATGCTTCTCGAGCCATGGCATGCCCAGGATCAAGTCATACTTGTCCATCTCAAGAACAGTGAACTGTTCCGAGCTGTCGAAGTCCTCGAACTTGACAGCTAGATCCATGTGGATCCGGAAACGCTGATCACCTTCCCGTCAGCCAGTTGCACTGACACTGTTCCTTTGCCTTTGCTCTCTCTCAAAGCATCGGTCAACTTGTTGCTGTTGCTAGCAACCGTCTGGCGGCGTGCGAAGTTCTTCGACGCCCCAGAATCAATGAGGAAACGAAAAGGGAGTTCGTATCCTCGTATACGTGCGTGTACTACAAGCAGCCCACCGCTGCTCTTCTCCGATTCGACAGTGCACAGACTCTCAGGGGCTAAGTCTCCATGGTGCGCGCCACTCGTGCACCGCTCATGAAGACTTAGATCTTCCCCAGTAGGGCGCCCCGCCCCTACTAGTCGCCTGCGTTCCCCTGGCCTCGGGGTCGCGGCTTCTGCCAGCGACCCTTGAGACCTAAATGCCTGGGAGGAAACCGCTTACACTATCCTCCTGCGGGGCAGGCCCGTTTCATATGGCCCAGCCTTCCGCAGCCGTAGCAGCGGATGTCCTGCTGCTCGGCGAGCCCGAGTTCCATGGGGACAGGTCCACTGGGGGCTGTGCGATACGGCACTCGGCGTAGAGCTCCCTGGCCACGCAGACGCTGGCGTGCGTGCCTGGCGATGGCTGTACTCCTCCTGGAGGACCACTTGAATCGCCTCTTCAAGGGTGCTGGCCTGCACCCGGAACAATTGCGTACGTGCGGGGCCCACCCGGAGGCCATCCATGAACACCGTCACCTTGATGTGTTCATGGAGTGGGTTTCCCACAAGGGATGCAGTGAGCTCCCGCATCTCTTGGATGTATTCATGCAGCTCACGCTTTCCTTGTTTACACGAGAGGAAGCGTGAGCGCTGGCGGTACTCATTGTTCGCCGGGAGGAAGGCGGCTCGAAGCTGTTCACACAGCTGAGCCCAGGATGCAAAGCATCCCAGCGTAATTGCTTCACGCGTGTACGCCCAACTCTTAGCACGACCGCTAATGTAATGGGCCAACTCTGTGCCCACTACTTCGGCTTACACATTAGCGCACGTGTACGAGGAAGCGTAGTTTGCTTTAACTTAGGTTAACTATACTTTCGTCCGAAAGTATAGATTTACTAAAATAAGAAAAGCTAAAAGCCGTTTGGAGTTACAAGTGAGAACTGTTATTTATGATTTATGTCTGGACTGGGTTTCCTCCTAAAACTGATATCCTATCTGAAAGGTATTCTGCCATCCGATTGGCTGTCAGAACCCTGCTAATCTAATTGGTAGAAAGAAATGCTTATCTACCAATAGGAAGCCTAAATGCATACAGACCAGCGGTCTGCAAAGTGTAACCATTGGTGTGTCTTACACCAACGCTCGAGAACCCTCCATGTAACCAAGTGGCTACGTGTAGCCACTTGCGTGTAACCCCGTTACAGCTAAGGTTGGAGAGGGCGAAAGCAACACGGAGTTGCTCGGTCGAGATCAGAGCTGCGTCCATGGCTAGCTCTACTTCTCGAACCCAGAAGTGAAGGTTTTCACCTTCCTTCCCTTCGTACGGGTTCACCTTCAGCCGCAATGGCTTCTGGTGAGATGGCTTTACTTCTGCCATCGGGGGTTGCATGCTTCCCCGCACGTGGGCGATAAGCCCACGTTCATAAGTGCCGAACGCATTGACGAGTTCGACCTGCTCGGCTGGCGTTGCCGCCACTAAGCTCCGCAAGGCATCCATACCGAAGATGCCTGCCATCTTTCGAACGGACTCGTACTGAGAGTCGCTCAGATGAGGGAACTCATTCCGGTCCATGTTGACCAGAACTCAGAGGTTCAGGTAGTCTACCCGCGTTGGCGTGGATTGACTACAAGTGCTACCAAGTGTGACGGGTCACACAGCACCTTGCACAGAGGAAGTGAGACCTTCCGAGAGTATACAAACTCTCAGTGAACGGCAGTTCACTAGTCCCTGGCCTAAAGGGACAACTGACCAAGACTAGGTAGATTTAATACTGAATGTATTTATAGGTTTATAGTTTTTCTAAATCGATCTACATACTAAATGCAAGTCACCTATAGAGTATCCTAGATGTTATCCTATTGGTTGGGTTTGAGGGCATGTAGCCATGGTGTGTCCACACCACAGAGCCCCTGAAGAGTGACAGGCACTCTTCCATGTAATCCCGTTACAGCAACCGAGTACCGGACTCAAAAGAAATTATCGCTTGGCCAAAGGATTCGTCGTCTCTCAAATACTAAGATCCCCTTATTGGAAGCGGCAAGCGTCGGAAAAGGACCCCCCTCCCCCGGTAAGGAATACAACACTCCCCAATAAGCCCCCCCTTCGAATCTAGTATATTACTATCGATCCACATGGTCTACGACTATAAGCTCAATACCTACGTACTTCGGACTCTTCGTGAAGTGTTTCCATCCAGGATCCACCCCATTCTCTCTGTCCACGCCAAAGACGTCCAAGAGTGCGCATTCCTCGTGTCAACGAGACAGCAAATCCTGCCCACCGATGGGTACACAAGGTGAGCAACTCAGCAACCCCCACGGTTGTTGGAGTAACTGGTTTTGTACCGTAAACATTCGCAGCCCACAGCGGTGCATGTCGGCCTGCAGAGCCACAGTGCCCTTCTTGAGTAGGGAGTAGCGTCTCTTGGCGTTGTTGTAGGCCACGTCGAATCCTTGGCCATGCGCTTCAGCTTGTGACAGCAAGTTCTGATGCTGGGGCGGATAAAAGACGTTCTCCAGCCGCAATTTCACGTAAACACCTCCCACATCTACGCATAAGTTGATAGCACCAGCGCCAACAGATATAGACGACCCGCTATAACCGCGTACGATGTGTTTCTGTTTCTGCTTCACTCTTGCAGAAAGATCTCGATATGAGACAAAATACCGCTTGTCCCCAACGAGATGTCGATAATCCAAGGCCCAGCATTCTGGATGATACACGCCAACTTCTCGGGCGCGGTCCATTGATTCGTTATGATACTGTTCCACAGTCTTTTCGTCATTATTGTCGGCGCTCCTCTTGGCAGTACTGCCCGAGACGCTAGAAGTTACCGTCAATAGCGACTGTCTTGAATAGCGTTAGCGCTGTTGCTCTTTTTCTACGGGCAATTCATCTTCAACTGACCCGGTTGATGGTAGCCATTCTTTTCGGTCCAGACTATACTGACGGATCGTCTCCTCACGCTTGTTTCTGCTGCCATACTCGTTACCTCGAGTCCAGGTTCTCCCTTTACTCTTGTTCCTCGGGTCCCACGGCGGTTTTGCTCCGCCACCGTGCTGCTGCTTTTCCGGCTGCTCAGGGTCGCGACTCTGAGTGGCTGGTGGCCGTTTCCCGTCCTTCCCACAATGACCGCCGTGAACGGTCTCTCGCTGCGCTTGAAGCTGCTTCTCCACCTGATCGCTCTTGTCCAACGTGAGGATCATCGCTTTTGCTTCTAACGGCGTGACTATTTTCTGAAGTCCACCGAGCAGCATGAGAGTCTGAAGTTGCCCATAATATGGGTACTGCGACATTGACCGAATCACCTAGTTCACCACCTAAGCGTCGCTGACGTCTGCCCCAACGCAGCCAGCTGTTCCCTCAGCGACATCATATACTGTAGATGTTTTTCGACGTCGGCTCCAGGTCGGCAAGAAGCTACACCCAACTTCTGGCGCAGAGTGCGTTGCGTGTACAATCTAGTGGTCGAGGTTTCACGTCCTTCGTATCTTATACGGAGAGATTCCCACATAGTCAACCCCTAGTCATAGTCCATCACTTGGCGTGCTAACGTGCACGATAGTAAGCTGGATACTATTTTTGCCTGTAGTCGATCTTGTTTGAAGAATGCCAGGACTCGTTTATCGTCGTCCACGTCATTATCGTGACACTCCCGTCGCAAATATCCCCGAAAGGGATGTTGCCATCTTTCACCTCGACGCGGTCAAGGTAGCACATCATTTGGCGCATGCACAGCGGCCAATCTTGCCCAATCCAGTTGATAGGTCGGCCATCCTTGTTCCATTTTACGTCTGGCGCCTTCGCCGATGGCCCTCCAGCCATAGCGCTTGACGTTGGGCTTATAACTCTGTTACGACGGCTCTTGCAGAATAAAAACTTTGAGCTTGAGTAAAAGCTTGTTTCTCTTTCACCGATAACTCCTTCTCTTCCTGCTAACCTTATTCACCGCTCTCCAACGCAGCTTTGACTCTGAGGTCGCTAACCAACCCCCTCTTACTCGCATGCAAACTCATAGACTGCCGCTATGCTGTACTTCAAAGCCTGTCTGCTTCTCAGCTCCTTTTCCAGAAAGTCTGCGTCACGAGCCCTTTCCAATGCACTTGTCCTCGGATCTGGTAACTGGTATCATAACAACCACAACTAGTAACTTAACCATGGAATGCCAGCAACAAGTTTAGGTATTGTATACGTGAGTGATTCGTTAGTTTGACTTGAAAGCTGTAATAAACAAAAATGCCTCATTTAACAGTGGTCGACAACGTCGAGGACGCTTTTTCGTGTAACTATATCAACTTTTGACCGGTTTGATGCGGTTTTTAGGCTGGGCAAAACTTCTGCTGACCATGGTATGCAAGAAACGGCTGGGAAATAGCATAAGTAATGCGCCAGCAGTTTGTGTTTGTAGCTTGCCTCCTAGACTTTGCCCATTTTTAACCAATAATATGGCTTTATTTGAACTGTATAGGTTTATAACATTTAATATCTTATGAAGTTTTTTATGTGAATAGAAAGGTTGTTGATTTTAGACTTGAATAAAGTAGAGAATAGTCTAAGCTGTATTTTAAGAGAATTACTCGACAAACCGTATTAATCAGCAGAGCCAGACCTATCGATTGGTGTATTTTAATGACTGGGCCAAAAACGCATCCTCGACGGTGTCGACCACTGTAAATTTGAGCTTCTATTGGTACAATTACAAGGTAATGTTGTTATGGTAATTGTACGGGTTAATCAAAAAGGGCCGATGACAATATTTATGGGCTATTAAAATACTTTCGGGCTTGTCCAAAAATAACTATGTAGTAAATTTTAATTTACTACGGATAGTTATTTTTTTCTTAAAAAAGAGGCAGGTATGTATTTTTGCCTAACCTGCATATACCGGTAGCAATGTACCGGTATTCGTAGTGATACCAGTCTGCTATTGTTTGTGAAGTCTTAAAATTAAGCTGCGGCCTTCCTCTCCCGCAAAGTGTCGACGTCGCTAGGCTCCAGCATTTCGCTCTCCAGTCGAGAGCCTCGACTGGGTTCGAAAGAGGCGATTGCTCGACAGTCGCCAGTAGCAACAACTAGAGACGGCGTGGCAGAAACTTTAGTACATGTAGAATCGCGAGTGGGGCAATATTCAGTCAGATGGCGAGGCCGACGCAGGTAATATTGGCCTAGGCGAACGGCTTTCCAGTTGTGGACACTTTAGGACGACGCTGTGCCTATACCAGCGAAACTAATAGTCATGCCATCGACGATTTCGCGATTTTCATCACCTCAAACTTCGCAGTGTGATTTCCCCTACCTTTCGTCCGTGTGAGATGGCCCGGTCGCAGTGTTTATTAGGTTTGCCAACTGACCACCTATCCAAGAGGCTTCATACGGTGGGTTATCGGTTAATACCTCCCATGCAAGAATTCAGGAGTCGTGTGCTCTATTGCTGCGACAAAGGGCAAACCTTGCTCCATTTTGCCGTGCAGGCAGGATTTCCACGGCCATTTGGTGCCTTATTGTCTGGATACTGCTGTTGGTAGTACTAGTAGTGGTTTAGCGGTGCAATAATATTGGCTCGAGCTTGTGGACTCCAGGGCCCCGCGCTCTCTCCTACCTACTGTATTAATAGTAGCGGCGTCCCACTGGGCGTTGCTGTTGCTGCTCGATCGGACGGCGCAGATTGCGCACAATTTCTACTTGGCGTTGGTGATATGTCGCCTGAGGTTAATACGTACGAGATGCCAATGAGTGCGGTGGCTTCTATACATGTATAATATGTATAGAAGCCACCGCACTCATGTAAAATATGCAAATTGCAGCCGTTCGCCACGAAAGATAAGCACAGAAGCCGATCCAGTGTTTCCGACGCAAAAAAACTGGTTTAGTGCTCCTTTACCTGGCGCCATGCAGGACGCGTTTGACTGCCGCGTCCCGTCGTCTTTGCACTTGATGGCTCAAGTTTTTTAGGCAAATAAAGACGTGACGAGCGAGCACTTTCGTGCTGCCGCCACAGCATCGAGCTGGCGAAATGGTGGAAGTTCCGGCCGTCCTTTGCACTTCAACATCAGCAAACGCGGCTGCGTCAGTTCTCGAGCCCTAGAGGTCCGTCGACGATGGATCGGAGCTCAACGACAGCAATAGAGTGATGTAGAGAGCTGTACAGATCAGCTATTGTAGTAGACACCTGCGCTCTGCCGTTCGACTCTACATGTACACGCAGTGATTGCATTCTCTACGTCCAGCTGCAGACACTTTAGCAGGAGGGGTTGTAGTAACAACAAAGCTCTGGGGGCCTCTACCTACGTCGTCCTTTTGGGTTAATACAGCGCCGACGGATCTGATAAAGTATCAGTCGTCGCATGATCTATAGGGTTGCAAGGCCATATCCACACGACCAAAGCCATGGAATGATCTCTCTCTACATCTTTCTAATGCCCTCCCTGCTCTCTTACTCACGGTTACCGAGCGAGTCCACAGGTGGTTTCTGTAGAAGCGTTTTCTCGGCGCTCGCTTCACACTCCATAAACAGCGAGCGGGTCGCTTCAAAGTGGAAGGTGCGAGCAAGGCGGCTTCTACACGTGAGAGAGCAGGGCCTGTGTTTGCTTATCGCGTGGAGGTCCGAATGCAAAACTCCAGCCCCACACATGTGGCACAATTTCCAACGCCATGCATGGTATTTTAGTGGTAGAAGTCATGTCAAATGACAGCAAATCGGTCTGCTATGTCAAGTGTAAATGGGGGCCGAAGCATTACCGTCCAGCGACAATATTTGCCTTGACCGCAAACATGCTACGTCGAAAGGCGATCTTTTCCTCACACTTGGCTCTGGAGTCCAGATTCTGGACAAGGGGTCCGCTCGTCTTTTCGTGTCGAGGGCATGAAGGCAGCTCTTCTCGAGTTTCAGCTGGGAGTGCGGATGTGGCCGAACGTTTCGATCCCCCGACGGCTCGGTCAATTTCGCAAAAAACGAGCCGAGGGTGCTGTAGAAGAGAGCATGGTGCCCACTGGAGCAGCGGAAAGCTCAAGTCGCAGAGTTCGCTACTGGAGCTGCCATTTCCACTTTTGCCGGCCGACAGCTACACCAGTCGATCGCGAGCAATGCAGGCACAGGTTATGATGACCCCTCCTTCCACTCCGACGGGATCGGTGGCCCAACCTCCGCAATGGGCACCGGAACGGTGCAACGCCAAGCGCATTGACAGCGCTGAAAAGCAAGACGACCACTTCCAGGAAATGCAGAACGACCAGGCACCGTGGCAGTCCACCAGCCACTTACCCGAGCGTCGTATGATGGTACAGCGCATTCTACAGCTCTCCCAGGGTCGCAGCAAGTCCGACGTGAACCCGGACCGAGCGGTACTGCTGGCCAAACGTATCGAGTTAGCACTTTACTCCCGTGCCGGGTCGCTGACCGAGTACTGCAACTTGGCCACCCTTCGACGGCGACTACAGAGCCTCGTGGCTTCCAGCGTACATGAAGCCGCTGCAAGTGAGACCGTGGTGCATAGCAGGAAGCGTCGTGTCGTAGCAAGAAACTTGATGCAAGAGAACAGGACGATTAAGCGTCGACGATGCACCTACACAACCACGAGCTGCAGTATCTTTGCCATGATCAGCGAGGACTGCACGCGTCTGGTCTTTTCGTTCCTAGACGGCAAGGAAGTCATGCGGCAACGAATGCTCAACCGCTTCGCGGCTTCCTACTTGCCCAGCTGCGCACTGAGTCTAACAGTGGAGGTGGCCCAGTTGACACAAGGGCTGGTCCAGAACTCGTCGATGTTGCAGATGACCAACCTCCAGCAGCTTGTAGTGCACAAGGCTGGTGCGTTGTCGTTGTCTCCAGTAGTTCCGAGGGTTGGCTCCGCTACGACGCCGCTCTATGCTTGGGGCTGTGCTGAGCTCCCGTCGAACCAATCAAACGATGGGGAGAGCGCCGTGCTCGCTCTGGCTGGCGCGTTAACCACCGGCATCTTCCCGAGCCTCAAGAAGCTGCAGCTCATCTCTGTGTTCGTCAACACCCTGAGCCGCAACGGTCTCCGTGCTTTGTGCGGCGCACTGGAAACGGGCTGCTGCCCGCTACTGGAGGATCTGCTGCTCGCTGGCAACAGCCTCGCTGACGTCGGTGCCAGTGAAGTCGTTCGCCTGCTCCAGTCTGCTCGAGCCCCTCGCCTCACCCGCTTGGATTTGCGCCGCAACTTCATTGGCGAGACCGGACTGCGGGCCGTTCTCGCCGCTCTGGCTCAGACGCAGCAGCGCTCGAGTCCTTCGCTCACAATACTGTGCATGGGCGGCAACCTCGTCACGGACAACTGCGTGAACGAGTTGCAGAGGCTGCTAGCGGGTTCCGCCTGCCCTAGTTTGCGATTCCTTGGCCTCGAAGACAATTTTTTAAGCGCCGAAGGCGTGCAGCTTGTTATGGAGACGGCAGCAGTTAATAGCACGTCATCCACCAGGGCACGTCGTGTCTCCTGCGATCGCGAAGCCTTCGCGTAAGCACAACTAATAGTTCTAGCTAATACCAAACCAAATAGTGATCATCAACACAAACCAACCATCACTCCGCTTGATATTAACCATCACTCCGCTGGCAAAATTGCGGACGAACGTTTGAAGTTGGGCCAGCGTTTCATCCATTCTTTTTTTTCTTCGCCACTCAACGGTCTGCACTTGAAAATCGGAACATAGCGTTTTAACGGGAGTAGAGTAACGGATTGCCGTTTCCATCGGTGGCCACTTTACCGGTCGCATGGCAATTTGCATCGCCACCAGAAAAGGATGCCGGAACTCTGGAATGAAGCCCAACACGAAAGTCAAAGAAAGAAGAGGATGGCAGTGCGAGGACTCAATATATTAGGACAAATACAGGAGAACGGGCGGCTAGCTCGGAAATCATAAGCCACCCGCTCCGAGAAGAGAGCGATGTCTCCTCAGTCTGGCAAATAAAGCTGGCTGGGAAGTAACAGCTCTTGAGTTTACCGCGGAAGGGGGAGTCCGTCGCAACGCTGTGTGGGTTCAAAACTTAACGGCACTTGATGATGAAGGAATCGTGAATCACTGGTAATAGTCTTCTGGTGGCGTCGTGGAGACATACCATCCCCACTGCGGAGAGACGGTCTCTCCGTCCGCCGCCTGTAAAGCTGCCTCCAGCTCACTGTTCTCCACTGCTACGTCCGTCTCCACGTCGTTCTCTGCTTCGGCATCTAACTCTCCGAACTGCATAACAATTGTCACCAATACGTTAGCACTAAATTCACCAAAACGACTCACAATTTCTCCAAGAACTGCGACGTACACTGAGGTTGCGTGGACTCAAAGTGCGACCTCTTGAGGGGGTGGACGCGTCGCTCTCCGTGCTGCTGCACAGGTCGTCAGCCTCGTTCTCCTTGCAGGGACTGAGAACTGGTAATTTCAGGTCGCGCTCGTCCTCGGCTGCTGCCTTGAGGTACGTGAGCACGCTTACGGCGGTGGCTGCTGCTGCAGCGGCTGTGGCCACGACGGGATGCTGCTTGACCCAGCGAATGCCCCCGGCAATCTCGGTAGGTGTCGGGAAGAAGGACGGCACGACGACGTCCGACATTGGTCAGAGTGAAATTAATCTACGCGCTGGTGCAATGCGATGCTGCTGGCTAAATTTGCTCACTGCGGTAATGAATCTCGCTGGGGCTGGCTGTGTTGATGGGCCTGAACGAAAAACTTCGCTTGCTCGGTTCGGGCGGTCGTGAGTTTTGTTATTCAGCCGAGACTTTGCGCAATGAAGTATCGGTCCGGCACCGGATGGGCGGCCGGTTTCGTCTAGAAATTTATATGCGAAAGAAAGGGCGCCGGAACCAAGCAAAAACACGTCGCACGACCGCCGCAAAACCTTGGTAAATACATCACCTTAATTAATCCGATGTTCAGCAGTTCGTCTCACTATTTCAGATGACCTGTATAAATTGGTGTCCCGAAGTAGTCAGTTGGGTAATGAAAATGTGGTTGGACGGGAGATTTATGCGGATCGGGTTGAGGCTCGAGGCAGAGGCAACAAGTGCAATTTGGTGATGCCGTGCAGGACTCGCTGCTTTCAACACGGAAGCCATTCTGCCTTGCATGCAGCAAACTCTGAAGTTGTGGAACGAAGTTGGAACGCGATGGCAGCATTGGCGCTGAATCGGCGTGAAGGGCCGTATCCACGGATCTTAGTCTCAACGCCGGAAAACTGCAACGCTGACGCTGTTCTGGCATGCTCTGCAGCACTGCAGCGATGCTTGCTGGGTTGGATCACGGCAGATGGCTCTGTTCGTGGCCGGCGTCGCGACATTGCAGGCTCTTTCGCAGCAGCTTGCGGTCTGTTTTTCAAGGCCGTGTTACACTAGCGGCAAACTTGATCCCAGTCGTTTTGCTCCCATCTTCTCACATTTTCTCAACCTTGCTGAGGCTTTGCCAAGTAGTGCCGGTGAGCTGTGGTTGAAATTTGGTCCGTACAATCCATTGGGCTGCCTGACCTTCAACCGGCATTGCCCGCACAGGGCCAACGGCAATCTCCGATGTAACCGCGAGAGTGCACATGTAGTACATGTACTTATACTGAACACAGCTCATCACCAGCTCTGTACTGAAGCAGCACATCACCACTTTTTCAGCCCGAGTCTCCGAAACTAATTTCGACGTTGGTGCCAAGTAGGACAGGCCGGTGGCAAGTTTCAGACCCTATATGTATTAGCTGTCGACTGCACATTTGCACTCTGCGCCATTTATTAACTGTCGACTGCACATTTACACTCATGCGCCATTTGTTGTCACATGCCGCGGCATCAAGGCACACGATCCTGAAGAGGTGTGGACGACGAACTGGTTTGACAAGTGGCGAGATGCTAACGCCAGTGCTGAAAATCACCACAATTCGCCAACAATCAGTCCGTTTTGAACCAATTGCATGAGGTGTCGAACACCGAAAAACAACTTTTTGCTTCAACTTGTTCGCGCCATACAAAACCGCGAAGTGCCAATATCCCAGGTAATTGTTATTGTGCTGCTGTCTTGGATGTCTTGGCCTTCTCCTCTTTCTTTCGAACTTGGTACTCACCCGCGTCGGCTTCAATGTACTGCCGAATCTGCTTCCGGGTGGCCGTGATGTCCTCGGCAGAGAACGCGCTCGAGGTAATCAAAGCCTCGAGATTCTCGTCCGTCACGTCCTTGCCGATCACACCTTTGTTCTGATCCAGCAAGTTCAGCTCCAGACAATTCTTCAAAATCACCTCGGCGAACTTCAAAACGTAAACACCGCAGTCGTAGCTGTTCTCTTGCTGTGGCGCCTTAACGTTCACCGTCAGAACGCGTTCCACCCCGTACTCTGATACTAAGTCCGCTTTGTCCTCGCCTGCGCGTTCTTGAGAATTCTCCCATTGCATCCGCAAAAATCTGCCGGCATCATCAAGATCATATCCAACATGGTTAAAACAAGATTCGCAGCAACCTGCCGAGTAACGTGTACATACGCTCTTAAGTTGCGGATGATGGCAGCTTTGCGATGATAAGATCCAAGTGGGTCCAGCACAGCGATACATGAAAAGGCCTCCTATAGTGCAGCACCAAGATAGTGGGTTCTTTGAGCATTATCCAGACTTCCAGGTACAAAATACCTCGTCAAGAGTGTCAGATCCAGCGAGACCAGGGTTCAAAATCACAGCAAGGCTCCAGTGCAAGCTGAAAAGGGAAAACAAAACATCGTGAAACAGTTAGAAACGAGCACAAAAGATTATCAGTCACCCAATCATTTCGCGCCTTACTCCTTGTTGATAGGAATAAATATGATCGAGCGATTGAAGAAATTGGAGCGCGCGAGCCACGTTGCCACATTTTTGTATCCAGCTTCCATGCGCTCGCGCGCCGACGCTCCCTTCCCCGCTCGAAGTCTTGAGTAGAAGTGTGAGCTGAGGAAAAGCACTTTTTCCTGGACGATTTTGTTTTCTCGAAAACTGTCCAGCATCATGCGCCTACAACACAAAATAAGCAGCGTCAGTTTTCAGACTGGCACGACAGCTTCAAAGACTTCAACTTACTTGAAGTGATAGTCGATAATGTTGTCGTTCAGGTACCGCCTGGGCTTCAAACGCGACACATCGCGGCGGATAATTGTGACAATGTCCGAGGTGCACGGTGGCAACGGGTACGTTAGCACCGGAATGGTTCCCTCAGCATCATCTTCTTCCGATTCCGACGGACTGTGGCCACAACATCGAAATACTTAGCTCAATTCGTGTCGAGCTGAACACTATGAACGGATAAAAGCGTACCTTTCAGCGTCTGCTTCAGTGCTATTTCGCTGACTAGAGCGCCGACATGACTGGTAACTGAAGGGATCCTTCACCAAAGCTTGAAGATGTTCTTTTGCTTGTTCCTTATCCTCTCTGTCAACAAAAATATACAACAAGAGTTAATGCGTTGAGGGAAAATAGGGTACGAACTTGCTGCATCATACATTGCGTGTACATCCCCAAAAGTTTTTAAGTGCTCTTGAACCTGATTCAGACCCCCTCCTGTTGCATCCTCTAACGGACGAAGAACCATGTACCCTTTTGGAACTTCTATCATTCATCCATAGCAACCAAACGTGGATCAACAATCAAATATTTAGCACAAAAAAATGAGTTTGGCAACAGCGATCCCGACGTACCTGGGCTTGTGGGGTCGTAGAAGATTTTCACCGCAGCTTGATCATCTTCGCTTGAAAACGGCAACTTGAATGCCATGTATGGCGCTTCGTCTAACAACTGTTCCATCTGATCTGGCTCCTCGACATCGACTTCAATACTCAGCACAGCCTCCTTGGACACACTGTATAGCCTACAAATCCACAGAAATAGGTCAGCTAGTCAGATACGTCGCATCAAGGAAGGATATGGTGCTTATATGCGTACCTGACATCGTGCAGCTTGTCTAGACTGAAGAGGTAGTACTCGTTGAAAGGCCAATTCTCGTTTTTCCCTCGAATATTCCGCATACACATTCGATCACCTTGAAAAATGAGGTCAACGATGCACTGGAAGAGCCCAATCATCACGTCACAGTTGTCGATCCGTGCCATGGCATGCAGCGCGATTTCGTCCAGGTCGATTGCTGGTGATTTCGCTTCCTGGTTCTTTTTCGATCCGTTTTTCCTTGTATCGGCGACAATATCCTTGCATGTACTCTCGGATTGCACTTCAGGCTCCGAGTCCGAGTCCAGTGCAATCGGCTTCGCCGCTGATCCTTCGCTGCTCATTTTCCTCTTGCCCAACCTCGTCGCTCTCGCGTTTCGTATCGAAACCGGCGCTGTGGAGGTCGGAGAGTGGCCAAACAGACTGGATTTGCCACGATCCCGCAGCGAGTAGTGGCTCACCACTAGCGATGACGTTTTCCGTGCGTTGTTACTCAGCTTCGTCCTCTTCTCTGCAGCCGTCAATAAAGTCCGTGGCTTGGACACAGGCTGCTTTGCTCTCGTTGTCACCCATCCACTTGAGCCTGTATGCGGCCTGGAAATGTCTTTTTTGGGTGTCGGAGCACTCCCGATTTCTAACGAAGACGCGGGTATCGAGTACGCCATCTCCTTGCGTGTCGTCCCGGGGCCGCGATTGGTCCTGGTGTTCCTCTTGGTCAAATTCTCCAGAAAAGAATCCTGAGTCTTCGGTGGGTTGAATTGCTGCAGCATCAAACATTTTTTGTTTGTTAGATTTCCATCCAAAAAGAGCATCAATAACAATATTTTTTTTTTACTTGACTGAGGACTCCGTCGGTGACGCCCGCGGTTGACGAGGAGGTGAAGGAGGACCCTGGAGCACTGATGCTCTGCCCACTGGCCTTGGGTCTACCGGACTTGTACTTGTCGGGTGCATGGGGTCCTTCTAGCTGCCGATGGGGCGGACTGTCCTGACCAAAGTCGAATTGGCCGTGGCTGTCGTCCCAATTAGCGCTAAGGCGGTGGCTGTATGCACAGGAGGACCATATTGTCCAAGTGAGTGTCGATGTGTCCACACGCGAGAAACAGAGAGGCAACAAGGCAGAGCAACGTGTGCCACGTACTTCCGTGGGACGGAGCGAACGGAGGCCACGGCGTCGAACTCGAGCGTGTTCGAGGAATAGCGCGAGTCACTTGACCCGCCGCTGCACGAGCCCGAGGGCGCGGATATGCGCGTCATGTGCTGCCGCGATGCGCCGAAGCGCCGAGAGCGCTGGTCTTCCATCGGATGGTGACTTAGCGGAATTATTGGGGCATTAATAATTGTTATTGAACTGTTTTACTGCCAATCAGATCAAAGCTAGTCAATACTCCGAAATTAGCCACTTTTAACACCTCCTGCACTGGCAATGAACACGTTATTAGTTATGCTAAGGTTTTACCGAGGGATCTACCGCATCGTTGAAGTCATAATTCACATAAAGCCCACGGCCGATAAGCCAATCACAACGTTATAATTTTCGTGTCGCAACAATCGATATCATAAAAACCACTGTAATTTACTTTAAGATTGATATCATAATTCGCTCTCACGGACAGCCAACCACGTAATTTACATTGAAATCGATGCCATAGTTCATACGTTCTAGCACCACTGCTCGCGCTCCACCACAACGATATTTGACTCACCGGACGATGGCGAAAGCCGGAAGGAAGCGAACGACAGGCACATGAGCCAAACCCAAGCTTTACGAGCGTTCAGCCGTTTCCTACCAGCATAAGCTCGAGGTGCTGCTGCACCATGACAAGGTCGCAACGGAGGAAACGGCCGTGCAACTCTACCCTGGCCTTGGACGAGACCAGCTACGCAGCAAGAAGCGCAAGATCTACGCGTGGAAGGCAGTTCGCTCCACTATTGAGGCCAAGTGTGCAAGCGGGTCTCGAATCACATGTAGCACCGCAATAAAAAATCTTGATGAACGTACGATATCAGTGTTGGTCGGATTAATCAAATGGCGACAACCCTCTTAGGACATTAGCCCCCCCCCCCCCCTTCAATTCGCTTCACGCGGTCAAACCAACAATGACTGGCAGCGGCGCGAGGCGGGCAGGACAAGAATAGCTGGAGCAGAGGGCACAGCCTGACACTTATCCAGTAAAATACCAGATGACTAAAACAATTCAGTAGCCACATGTAAATTTCTTATGTTTTTGTCGCAGCCCAAGTACTATTATTTTGCTTTCGTAGTGGCGATCCAAATGGACATCGTGTAGCAACCGTATCCCGTGCTGGTCATCAGCATGAAGATCTCTTTGTACGTCTGGACGTGAGCTCCTGAGTCTCTACCATCTACTGCAAAAAGCTGAACAATGCGAGGGCTACACCGTCACGAGATCCGGCCACGTTAGCCGTGTACCTTTCCGTTTCTCGCGAGTGTATGGGTGCCGACGCCGACAGCTAAAGTCGTCAGCGCTGTGCTTTGAAACGTTACCATCATAGTGCTGCCGTCGCTGCTGTGCACTATACGGGAGAGTGTGGCAAGAGCAGCCAAGAGATCTTCAAAGTAGCATTTTCTGGTGAAGAGGACGCAACCGCTAGCTCTACGAGCGATGTCGCCATTATTGTACTGGCGAGATGAAATGCACCACCAAACTTTAAAGCTCAATAGGTCCTAAACAACTGGTCGAATTTACGAGAACGTTTTTTTGCTGGTAAACTCCTCTATTAATTTAACATTGGCTATGCTACTAGATCATTCTAAACTCTTCACAATACTTAAACGAAAAATGTGTCTGCAGGACTCAGCGAAAACGCGAGGCTATATCACACCATATGGTTGCCACATCGTTGCCAGATGGATTTTGTGGACGTTCTGCGGGTAAATTACGATTTCTCTATCATTTGATATACGACAACACCAAATTCATTGTGAAAACAAATACTTAAAACGATATTTCATAACCGACGTCCATGGGGTATCAAATTCACCTATTGGATCTGCTGCTAGAGCACTCAGCCCTTCGCGTGTTGGCGCAGGAGTCGTATTAGGGGCTGCAGCTTGTGATTCTTCAATGTAGGCGGTCTCTTGTCGCTAGACTTTCTTATATGACCGATCCATTCTTGCTTTGTGATTGCTGCTAGACCCTCACCAATCTTGTCACCTAGGTCATCCAGCGAAGCGGCAGGATCGAGCGCAATGCGGTTCTTAAGCGCGTCCCATATCATCTCTATAGGCTGGAGCTCGGGATAATATGGGGGCGTATACGGCACTTCGTGATGATATTCACGAGCCATCACAACAGCCTGGTAAATGGGCGTTGCAGTTGCACGAAGTTTGGTCAGTACTTTTAAAATATATTTATAAAAACAGTTTTATAAAAATGAATTCACAAAAAATAAAATTACCTGAGTAATCACATCGCGTAATTGTTTTCTTGTGTAGTTCAATGGAGCCGTGAATCCTTCGCCTTGTAGCCATTCGATCAAATCTGCCCTTCGTGTGTTACTTGGTGGAGGTGCGTTTAGCTGGTTCTTGTGGTATGATGCACCGTCCATATGAATACGGCAACGCACATTCATTAGTTGTAGAACAGTGAAGAGCCTTTCAATCCATTGGTTAAAAAGATCGTCGTTAACGTTTTCGTGATAATCAGCATCACTAGCCTTGTAGTGAGACGGCCAAAACTCGAGAGAGTCGGGTACCCACTCTGCATGCAGCTTCCCATTCTTCACGTAGACCGCGCCAGCACCGACGATACAATATCGCTGACTTTGCCGCTAGCTGTGAGCGTGAAGTCCGTGTCGGTGTGAGCGACCGATGTGCTTGAGAGCACGCACGAGGCTCGTTGTGACGAGCTGTGGGATCAGTACGAGCTACGGAGTGCGTTAGAGCGGGAAGGACAAGAACGAGAACGACGTCAACATTAATTATAATTTACCAATGCAGTTGTTGTCCATGGTTTCACCTTACTTGTTTTGTAGCATTTTCCTACCGGTAGTATAAGTAAGACAAAATCTGTATGTCTAGTCCAGACATACAGACTCTGGAGGCATGAAAGTGTCCGTCCGTCACACAGTCCACTGGATTTTTTTGCCTGCTCATTGGCTGCCGAGCGGAACGAAGGGGTGATTACTTGAAATCCAATTATGTTAATTACACCACTAGAATCATGTGGTTTACAGCATAAATGTATACATGTATAATCATGGGTCGCCCCGACTTTTACTATGGGGCTCCGTGGCCCCCTTTGTTTCGTAGACTGGGTGCATCGTGTAGGGCAATTCCGCATATATCATTGGCTAATATCAGTTTCAGCCAGTTAGTGTAGATGTGCTTTCTGTGCAAATGTCGCACTATCGCTCTATGTAAACCAAACAGTGCGTAATTCAGTGTGTAGAACATTTTTTAGCTCATTTCAAATTATAGAACGAGGACCAGTTTTTGGGTGCCTAGAAGACAGCCCAAATATCTGTGCTTTCAATTAACTGTGAAAGAAGAAAACAAAAACAGCGATGCGGATACAGACGCCTACATTTGTTCGATGTGCATATAGAGTAAGCGAGCTGTGAGCAGTTTCATGAGCACACGGCTACAATATAAAATGTAGTGTACATTTCGTTAAGTGTTCATGCTAACAATTGGAGTAGGAAGGATAACGTCCACTAATATGAAGAGCTCCTGCGACCAGAGCTAAATTATAAGAAATGGAGTGATGTTGCATTTACTCAGTATTGTAGTCAAATTTGAACATTTTGGTAGGATCTATTGAGCGTTATATACACACATTGGTTTCATCTGTTGAATGGTGAGCGGTAGAAGGATGGTTTTAGTTGGTAGAAAGAATGCTGTCGAAAAAATGATATTACAAGACATGTGATCAGCTTAAACGAGTTAAAATTGGTTACATCGCGCGCAATGATCAGCTTAATTCAAAATCAATAATACTTCCAGACATTTTAAGTGGTATAGGTTTTCACGGCGATATAAGTGTGACGAATACGGCCCACGACCTTACGCAGTTAATAACATGCAAATCATGTTGTGGTGGGTTGCTAGATAAATTAGCGTTTTAAGGTTATTGAAAATTCTGTTTACGATTGCAACATGTAGTTTCTTTCTAAATGTACATTTATTCCCTTGGTATTACAAGGTGGGCCGGATATACAAACGACTGACGGGGTGCTTGGAGTTAACCCGCCCTCAACTAAGGCGTGATTAATCAGCTCACCATCGAGATTCACCTATAATCAACATAGCAAACTGGAGAATAATTAGAGGCAAGACCAGTTATTTTAATGAATATATTAACATATGGGGAAATTATCACGGCGGAATCGGCACCGCGGAATTTGTCACTCCAGAGAGGTATTCAGTCTTCAAAATGTTAGATGCGTACTAAACACTTCCGGTAACACGAAATTAAATTAGCAATGTTAACAAAATCCAGCTCGACTCAATGCTCTTACAACAAAGATAACCCCCGGCAAATTTCTTTTATTACGCATGTAAGCAGTGATTAAGTGAGGTTGCAGTGTGTACGCGTTTTGGTCGAGCGTGGAAGACAGCTACACTGTGTAAGAAGAGAGGGAAAGACAGAATGCATCGTTGACCCTTAAGTACCGTATTACCAAATTGAATCCTAGCCCTGACTGCTACTTTCAAATTTAATTTTAGGGAAGAGCTTTGAGATTACAGATCCGAATCAAGAAAATTTTACAAAGGATAATTTTGTACTTTTCGATTGGACTTACCGAAGGCGGTCCGACTGAGCCTGGTCTTAACTATTATAGAGGCGTGGGGTACGTTGTACGCCATTACAGTATTACTGCAGGTGGTACACTGGCCGGGGTAAAATGCAATATTAATAATAATACTTTCTTCAAAAACTTGAAAATCCGTTATTCCGTACATTTGGAGTATTATTGGTCGAGAGTAATGGCTACATTCAAGGGCTCAAAAGTTCTAGTACATACGCAACACGCTTGTTTCATTATGTAAAATGCATCAGCGTGCTCAGCATTGAACAGACCTACATCGTTTCACCAACCATTTGATATATTTGGCTATTATTTTCACCCGCAGCCTACAAATTAACCCGTTCAATATATTCAAATTTTTATTCGAGCAGCAGCGTTAATAATTGCGTACAAATATTGTAATGTTTTTGGGGGTTATCATTTTTTACCCATCCCTGGTGGTGCATGTTCGTTTCCGTAGCTTCACAGCTTTGCTAGAAAAGTCCAGTACGTTGTACGTGAACACGTGGATGGTGGCTCTCTGGGAGCTATGTTATGGTCTCGAAATGTTATGAGATATCAGGAATACAAACTATTTAACCGAACGGACTCCTTCCAGAATCGGGTATCCGACGATCACAGTGGCACAACAGCACAATATCAATAATGCACAGCCTTCAGTGATAGCAGAACTCTATAAAGTGTTCAGCTCAAAAGTAGAAAGAGGAGCTCTGAATATCTCTATATTTAATCCAACTTAGTAAATTCCTTTACTTGAAGTATGTGTTTAGGAGGGTTCACGCTCCAAAACATATACTTAAGTACTCCAGGAACAAGTCAACGTGCTCAAAGCCTCTCTCGGAATTTCAGAGGAAAATTTCTGTAAAAAGTTGAGAGAACAAAGGGCAACGCCTTCATAGCAGCAAACAGCTATCTCGCGCATGGAAAACGGGTACCACTTCCAATGATATTTTATTCGTGATTAAAGCCTAAGTTTGGAAATTAGATCGTCTGCGACTTATGCTGGAAATATAATTCATAAGTGATCTGCGTGCCGTTGCCGCTTCTGATGCTTCTTAAATTTCCAGCTGCATGCCAAGTGCATGATATTGAGAAAAACAAAGCCAGATAATCAAATTTATCACGGTTTCAGGTAAGGGTTAAATTTTATGCATTTGTTTTAGGAACCCAGAGTACTTGTTTGTTTAGCTCCAACACGATGATGGAATGGTTTTGAGCCGATAAACTTCGTTTTTGGTCTCAAACATATCCCGTTCGCGTTGGTATCACTACCGAAGTACTAAGTGGTGCCATCAGAGGTGCTTAAAAATATTATGCCTGCAACATGCATCAGTCTACCATAAGATCCACCAGCCTATGCTCCATGTAGAGTCACGTCGAGGAAGAAACACATGCGGGCACAATTTAAAGCAGCAGTTGACTTTTGCAATGTTACATTCCCTTTGTCATAGTTAAGTCAATATTTCAGTCGTGACCATTCGGTATTGTCTATTTTATCTTACTGATTACCATATGGATACTTCAACTTGGTCGGATTCAGTGCGAACAGCGAGTTTTTGCTTGGTTGTTGCCATTAATTTGCAAATAAAGCTTACCAAATGAAACTACTCTACGAAAGATAAGCCATACTGTTTTCAGCTCAAATGGCGCAGTGTTGATGATGTTTGTAGAGTTTGCTTGCTTTTAGAAGTATGCTGTGGCACGTGAACAGATTTCATCGCCGAAAACAGCGGCTCCTTCTTCGAAGGCACTGATCTCAAATGGTATTAAGAACAAACTCGTATTGTAATAAAAGAGTTGAAAATGCACACTGTAATATTTCGGAGTTGAAGATGTATTTTACCTGCTCACAGAGTATTTATTTCTACCAGCTTAACATCCGAAGCAGTGGATAGAGAGCAAAGTCCTCGAAGATATTGAGAACTAAAATATAAATTGTTGCTTCAGACAAATCGCAGTATGTATTATTGCTAAACACAGGCACCAATTCATTTTTTAACAGTATTGGAGGACCCCTGCCTACAAGATCTACAAGGTGTCTGGAACCACGGAGGGAAAAAGCGATCGCGTACTGCTCTACCCAGACAGTACGCACTATCAAGCGGCTTTAGCTCTGACATCGTACAACATTCAAATCCAAGCATCCACACCATTCGTGACGCAGGGGAATACTACGCCAAGTCCGGATTACCCTGACATGCCACCAATAGTTGCTGTTACGTGGGCCAGCGCAGGAGCAACGGTCATCGACATGTTCGACCCCGGGAACGTTGGTGGATCCAATATTAAGGAGTACAGACAATTCACTCGCGCAGACGATGAAGTAGAGTTTGCTGCAGTGTTCAGTGGAGCACACGGTTTATCGCTTGAGATCGCCGTTTTCCGGCACCGAAATGACTAGGAGACAAAACAAATGTGACAATGCAAACCATAATGCAGACCTGAGAAAGTGTGGTCTTACTCTTTGCTCTCCTTGTCCTCCGTTAGACGTTTCAGGTGTCCGAGCGAACTTGCTATCTGGTCTCGCGGGTCTTATCAACTGCTCTCGGTGAGCAATGCTCTCCATCAAGTGGGATACCTGCATTGTTGCAATGAATCTGTCGGCTCAGCGAGCTCACCTTGCTTTACTGCTCAGCATCAAACAGCCACATCTCCCCATCAACAGTCCCAGGTACTGCTTCGTGCGGTAGCGACTCAGAGCAGCCATCTCGCGATTTATGGCCACGCACTGCTGCCTCTTGTCAGTTGAGTCTAGAATCCCCGTGTCGGGAGACGAATCACGATAGAGCTCTCTGTGCCGGCAGGGCCTGATAGAAAATAGCCGAAATAAACTAGAATGCATGAAGCCAAGTGACTGCTTCAGTCGTTTCCTTTCCAACTATTGACATGCATGAATGTCGCACGAAAGTTAACCCAGGTTACGCCAGTACCATAGAATTAATCCGTTGGGGGGGAAGGCTGGGTGGTTGGAGACGACCTCGCTGCAGTACAGCTTAGTGCACGTACATATCCTCAGGAAAGAACATTTATTGTATTATCGAATGGGCCAGATAATAATACACCAGGAAGACAAACAAAAAACTGCTATTGCTAGAGGTTTTGACCTCACTAGTGATCTGAACATTATTTCACTCATGCATTTGCTGAAAATCTCCGGTTTACAGAAGGCCCAAGCAGAATCTGCCACTCTGGGTGGATACTGTAGTAAATAAAGAGATTTCTATGTGTGTGCACTACCTGCGGGATACTTTTGGGAATGAAAAAAAGCGACATGAGTCCAACCGACTTCAAATATAGAAACTATGGATCACAGGCACTCAATTAAGATACTAGTACAACATTTGTGTGTGGCATCCAAAACCGCTGCTTTGTTCCAGGAGACAGTGGCTCAGAGCCCTGAGGATATTGTCTTTATGTTGCCGTGATTGCAGGTTGACAACAGAGCTCTTTATCGAACTTAACTACTTTAGTACTTCAGTATTTATCTATGTGCTAGAAGAGCAGAAGA
This sequence comes from Phytophthora cactorum, assembly GCA_016864655.1. Classification (NCBI taxonomy): domain Eukaryota; phylum Oomycota; class Peronosporomycetes; order Peronosporales; family Peronosporaceae; genus Phytophthora; species Phytophthora cactorum. The sequence continues at coordinate 65,558 of NHQK01000010.1, forward strand.
TCTACAGAGCTCAGCAGCTCTGGGCTTGGCGGGTCTAGTTGTACGGGTGAATCTCAAAAGCAGCGATCACGACTTGCTTCCAAGCCAGCACCAGGTTAGACCTTGGCCTAACCACAAGGGACTAAGCGAAGGATTCCAGACCCATGCGGCATTGCGCAGTGTGTAGCGGTTGTCTTACTGCATGGGTTACGTGATACACACAATGGCGTTGATGGTTCCCGCTTCGCGTTCGTGCCGCTCCCCCTCCCCCCTACCGGTATAAATCACACGCACAGAAATACATAGTCAAATTGACCAGATCAATAGAGCGCTGAAATCGGTGTCTAGCCGTATAAACATTACAACTCACGGCTGATGATCGTGTGCTAGAAGCTTGGCGGAATGCACGGACGCCACGAGCGGAGAGTCTGCTTGGTAATTATCGCATCGACGATCGCGTTGGTCTCGGCCGCTGTCGCCTCACCTGCGCCTATCGAGGAGGAGGACGCTGCTCCATCAACGCTGTCGTGGGAGGAAGCTTTTTGCTTCTTGTGTCAGCTCGCTGAACCGCATATTCGTGTCTGCCAGTCAAATCAAATAAGCAACGTCTCTGGTTGAAAACGTTCTTTTTAGGAATATAGTGCGTTTGTTTACTTCACCAGCCTTAAGGCGCGGGCTTCTCCGAGCTGCACCATGCACTGACAGTAGAAGACAGCGTTGCTCACCACATCTAGTATGCTAAGTTGCAGTGTGAACGGCAGGAGAGGAATCACCAGGAGAAGTGTTGGAAGTGCAAGGTGTGCACGTACATCGACTCCAGAGTAGTATCCTATGCTAGGCAATGGAAGGTTCTAGAAGGGATCTAGGTATAGTGTTAAGTTCTAGGAAGCCAAAGGTTGGTTAGTTCTCCCTTGCAGATTGGTAAGCCACTGACGAGGCCCCGGCGGGGGGCCGAAACGCGTCTGGCACGCGTTCAATCCAAGTCACGACATCTACTCGATTCGTACACTTCCTACAAAAAGAATGACCTGCACCAGATTACCTTCTTAGCGCAGACTCCGTCCGCCTTCTGGCGGATGCGGGCTAATGCTTAGATTAACCTCTGTGTCTCTTTACGTGTGTGGCACTGATGTTCTATGCTGTGAAGTGCTATACTGACTCTAGGTGCTGCGGGGTTCGGAGAGCTGACCACGGGCCAATAAGTCGCGGTCCTTGACAGCGTCGCTGTCTGACGCGTTGCTTTCGCAGGCTCAATGGAACACAAAGCTGCAATGTGTATTAGCGATGGCCAATAGAGTCTCCATAGATTTAAGGGTGTACGCAGGCCGAGGTCTCGCAAACTAGCTCCAGAATCTGCACGATAGAAACCCACTGAGTAAGCAAAACGAAGCAATTAGTATCATTTCGGTTGAAGGTATGTCTCCGAAAGAGTTATCATCGGCTGTACCACATGTCTATGTATGTACTACGTAGTAGTAGCTTCAAGTAGAACAAACGAAAACGCTATGCACGAGTAGAACAGGACGCTATTCAAGGCGTCCATAAAGGTGTCCAACGTCTTTTTATGTTATGGTGCTGTAAGCGGCTAAAAGTGCTCTACTAAATAAGTAATCATAACAAAGGTGCTTTATCTATCTAAAGGTGCACTAAGACACAATTGTGACGTTGTAATAAAGGTGGAGAAGCGAGAGTCATTCCTGAACACTGTTTAGTATAGTTTTAAGAAAGGAATTTTGATGGAGTTTCTGCTGCAGTCTAGTTTTTGTAGCATCTTGGCAATCATCATTGTTTCTTTTGTAAAATTACGTCCTTCTCTGTAAGTTGCGCATGTTGTCAGGGGCATTATATCTAATCAGAACTATGGCGTATTTTTCCGTGGCATTTAGTTACTGACCAGTATTTTTCCGGGGTCGTCTGTATGCCGCCAGCGCGACCAACGAGCATCAGCCACAGTGTGGCCCACACAGCACACGATCCGGCACAAGCAGCCGACATTTGGACGACCACGTCAACACGACATCTGCATAATCTACTGTGCCCCGCGTCAACAGCGGCACTTCATAATCAAGAACAAACGGTTCGTCCTGTGTAGCTAGCGGGTGCTGCCGCACGGCAATAACACCTGTGAAGAAATTAGGAGTAGCTTGTCTAAATGATCTCACTTCGCAATCTGCAATCAAGCGCGCAACGTCATACAAATTAAAGGAAAAGTACAATACATGTAGACACACCTAGACTTGTACTTACACGTATTTATCGATCATGTATGTTACAAAGTACACTCCTTTTACAGTGGCTCAATAGTTTTGCACCTCACCTTCCTACCTCCTCCTTGTTCAATTCTGACTCCTCCTGCCAGGATGATGAGTCCCATCACGAGCTGCTCTCCTGGGAAACAATTGTTAATGGAAGATCCAGAAGTTCTGGCACAACAGGCTGACTTCTCCTAGCAGGAAGATGAGTCCCATCATGAGCTACTCTCCTCAGGAGACTCCTGGGAAACCACTATGAATTGAAGATCCATAACAGGCTGTTCAACAGCATCTTCGTATGTAGTATTACGGTACTAAGTACGCTGTACGTCCATTTCTTGACGTCCGTGCCAGTTCGGATTTTACTTCGTCATAAAGTGTGGGCTCTGCATCTTCTTCTCGGTCATGCATCTACACCGCGTTCTGCTGGTGACGCTGTTCACTCTTCTTGCCACTAGCAGTGCTCTCGTGCCCACCCAGGAGACCAGCGTCTCACTCTTGGAACACCTTACAGTCGCAGGCCGCGATGGGATCCACAAGGGGAGATCCCTGCGGCTCGCTAAGACATCCGACGAGAAAGACAGCGCCACTATTCACGACGACCCGACTGATGCCGACGAGAGGGCTAATCCGATATCGGAGCTTTTTTCGAAGATTTCTGACAAAATCCCGCTATCTGTGAAAACTGGAGTGTGGTTTGAGCGAGGCAAGCCCGTCGAGTACGTCCAGGAAAAGCTGGGCATGAAGGATTTGAAGGGAGTTCATCTAACGACCCACAAGAACTTCCCACGCTTGGTAAGATATGCAATCAAACTTGAAGAATATACGATATGGAAGCTCGTCCGCAGAGACTTCACCACAACCCAATGGTGGAACCGTGTGGGGGTCAACAAAAAGGTAACTTGGAAGGAAGGCATGACGAACAAGGAAACTCTCGCTGAGCTCAAGAAGGTCCAGAACACAGATGAGTTTAAGCGCTACAAGCCCTACGCTATTGCGTTTGACGACCACATCATCAATTTCTTCGGCTCTCGCTACCACCGACCGACTCGATTTATCGATGAGAACGCGACGCCGGTGGAAAAGATGGCGAGAGCACAAGTTTGGGCAGAAAAAGAAAGACGCCCGGAGTATGTGAAGGAATTTTTGGGGTTGTTAAAAGCGGACGACACGATGCTCAAGAACGACCCATACTTCCAATTCTATTTGAAGGAATTGGACAGGATCCAAAAGGCTAAAGCAAAACCTACTTGAATGTGAGGTTTTGTGGCTCTCTACACTTTGGTAGCAGAATGATTTCCGTGGATAGAAGTAGAGTGCGTTTGAGTTAGCCAAATAGAATTACCCGGACTTAGTCTGAGCAATTCGGCACAGTATTGGCAGTGTGAGCTTTGATGGAACTCCAGATGGATAAACGGCAGTGAAGAATGTTCACAATGTATCGTCTTGTCAGCGTAGAAAACCGAACGCATTGCGGAATTATCCTTTTGAAGGGTGTTGACAACTAGAGCTCAAAGAACCGCGCATGGAAATTTGAATGAAACGCACAATAACATTAGAGAAACTAAATGTAGATACTTCAACCGAAGTATAGTTAATACTCGATCTTTCCTTGATAGCTCTTCGTAGAATAGGTTCTCGAGATCTCATTCTATTGCATACCACGGGTAAGCTCGAGAAGCTTCGTATTTGTAATTTTTATCTACATATATACAAATATAAGAAGTGTGGTATATATTTATTCTCAAATGCAGTACTGCATAAAAAGAAACGTAAGTGATTCGCTATATCAAAGACTGTAAAAGTGTCAAACTGTGAAAAGAAAGAAGTGTCTTCAAAGTAAAGCGCATGAACCGGTGTATTCTAAATACAAGAAGTTCACGTACGTGGCCAATTGCTCATGACGCTCAAACACGACCACCCATGATAACACGGAACAATCCTATACAACTAACACAGGGCTACCGCTTTGTGTGTACCATGTAACAAAATGGTTGGTGCTTCAACCCGGATATCCTTAGTAGAATGTTTCACCTACATTTCCACCCTGTCGCGTACGTATCTCGCTTAAATTTTCGGCTGGTTCACTACAGCGACTAAAATGGCAGCTCGAAAACGAAAGTACGCAAGTATCGAGGTGATTGAAGAGGCCCACCAGTCGCCGGATGAAGAAGGTCAGCTGGGGACCGCAAGCGAAGAAAGAGCAGGCTAAATAGTGGGTTGTATCGCTTCCATCAACGGAGTGCTCAAGTGGATGGAAATGGGCAAGTGCGCGGAATAATGGACCACCACGCCCTCTAATTGAGCAGCTCCTATCTCCAGAGGTTGCACCACCGACTGAAACAGCTCCGGTGCGTGTCAGGGAGGCCCAACATGACCCCTCCGCTGACAATGTGGTTGCACAAACCCCTGCTGACCCGGAAGACCTTCAGAGGCAGCGTCGCGAGCGCCAAGCTAAACAACCTCGACGGAGGTGCGCAACCATGTCCGCTTCGCAGCAAGAACGTCCTCGGGCACGAAACAGAGCGCGAGCTTGCGCTAGACATGCCAACTTGACGTCCTCCCAGCGAGACCGTGCTCGACGTATAGAAACCGAGCGACAGCGTTCCCGTAGAGCTCAACAATCGAAGCGTGAGCGTGAGCGCGATCGCGCTGATCACGAAGAGCACCGGGCAAGTCAGACACAGGAAGAACACGAAAGAGGGCGAGAGCGCGATCGTCTTCGTCACCAAAAAAGTCGAGCCTTAATTCCAGCCGACGAGCGGGCACAGCGGGAGCGCTTGCGTCGTAGTGGTGCTCGCAGAGGCGACACTCTCCACAACCATGACGACTTTGACGCTTCCATGGTTACGGGTCCAAACGTCGTTGATGGTCGTCATAGACTCCCTCCCACTACAATCTGTGATTGCTGCAACGCGTGGAAATGGCGAACAGAGACAAAGAAATCCTGCTGTCTTGAAGGAGCTTTCAAACTTCCAGCTCTTCCACCCGCGCCAACCCGCCTGTTACAGCTGTTCAAAGACCCTGAGTTTCGCAAACACATCCGTGCGTACAACCAGGCATTTGCCTTTACATCTATTGGTGCGTCCTGCAATAACCGGAGTACTTTTCACTCTGTGAATCAAGACGAAAGCGTAGCTGGGCAACACGGGGTGTATACGTTTCGTATTCAAGGAGCCATGGGTCATTATCTCGGTTCACTACTTCCTCACACGGATCAAATCACGAACCAACCAGTTACAACAAAGTTCGCGCAGATATACATCGTGGGCCCCGACATGCAGCAGCGGGCGACGCGTCGCAGAGGCATTTTCAGTGACTTATGTCCTGTGGTTTTGGGTGACATCGAGGCGATGATGGCGGAGCACAACCCACTCGCGCAAAAATTCCTGACCTTCGGGGAGAGGCTACGCGACCTCCGTAAGCGTGGCGGTGACATTGTCGATGTCAGGTTTCACTTACATGAGAATCGCTCGCGGCCTGGCACTTACAACTTACCCACGGTATCCGAAGTCGGTGCTACCATGATTGAAGACGGTAACCTCGACCAACCGCGCGATATTATACTCTACGCGAAAGACCACAGATTGTTCCGACTGTATGAGACACACGCTACGTACGATCCGCTTCAGTACCCGCTACTTCTTCTGTCCGGAGAACTCGGTTGGACGTACACTGATACATACGACGGCGCCATCGTGCGGAGGAACAAGCGCGGGATATCTTTTCGCGAACACGTATCGTATCGACTGTACCAGAAATGCGACGACCAGTCCGTACTGCATCAGGGTGGACGGCTGTTTCAGCAGTATTGCGTGGATCAGCGAGCTAAGTGCGAGCAGGAACAACTACGATGGGTGGCTGCGCATCAGTCGGAGATCCGCGCGGACCTGTATAGCGGGTTGGACAATTCACTTTTGAGCGAAAGTACGACTGTACTGGGTGAAAGAGAAGCACTGCTTTCGGAGTACAATCGCTCTGCCCATACCTTGCAGCATCCTGACCAGCCGAGACAACGAGACAACCATTTCCTGAACCAAATTGGCAAGCGAGTGATATTTCCGTCTTCGTATTCGGGGGGACCACGTTCCATGGACAAGTCGTACCAAGACTCGATGACTATCGTCCGTGAGTACGGGAAACTAGACGCATTTGTCACCATGACGTGCAACCCCGCCTGGGAAGAGATAATGGAAAAAATACCGGATGGACAGACCGCTCAGGATCGTCCTGACATTGTCACGCGGGTGTGGAAGCTAAAACTTGGATCCGAACTGAAAGACTTGGACGAAGGCGTTCTTGGGCGCGTTCACGCGCGGATCTACGTGGTGGAATTCCAAAAGCGGGGTCTACCACACGACCATATTTTGGTCATCCTGGCGGAGGAGGACAAGCCGCGTATGAAACGGATCATAAAAAAGATGGTGTCGGCCGAGCTCCCAGATAAGGAGAAGAAACCCCAGTTGTACGAAACGGTCACTATGTGCATGATTCACGGACCGTGTGGGGCTGCACATCCCAACGCGGTCTGTATGAAAGACGGGAAGTGCACAAAGGGGTTCCCAAAGCCCCTATCGGAGGTGACAAAAGGCAATGTCGCTGGGTACCCAGTGTACAGACGAAGACGCCGAGCGGCCGGGGTGGTTTGATTAACGGGAAAGAATACGACAACGAGACAATCAACCAGTGGGTGGTTCCGTACAACCCGTACCTCTCACAGAAGTACAACTGCCATATCAATGTGGAGGTCTGTACGGCGATCACGGCGGTGAAATTCCTTTACAAGTACGTTTACAAGGGATCGGACAAGGCTGTAATCGTTGTGGAAGCCGTACGTGGAGAGGGGAACCAGACGCAGATAGAGCCCAACGAGATCTTACAGTTCTTGAACGCGAGGTATATCTCTCCGGTCGAAGCTTGCATGCGGCTTCTGGACTACTCCGTTCAAGGCAAAACACATGCCATTACACAGCTTACGATTCATTTGGAGAACGAACAGATGGTCACGTTTCGTTCCAGCAACGAACCGGATGTAGTTGTCACGCGCGGCAAACACACAATGTTGACTACCTTCTTTGAGTTGTGTGCAAGCGAGGCCCTGAAAACCAAGTCGCAAAAAAGCGCGTTGTATCAGGATATCCCCAAGCTATTCCGGTGGTACACGAAATCCAAGCGGTGGGTACGTCGAAAACGGTACCAAGCAGCCCTCGGCCGGATGACTCACGTGTCCCCGCGAGACATGCACCAAACACGATCGTGAAGTTTGAACTCCAAGCACCAAACGTGACTCCCAGTCGACGTTGCTGATCTACAGCAGCTGAGGGCAGGCTGAGTTGCTGTGCAATGCTCGTACCCTTTGAGCTGCCATTGCACCTGGCTGCGTAAATTACCAAGGCGCCGCCAACTTGCTGGCATAAGCCCATGTCTACATCATGGAGACTACATGTACCGTGCATCTGATCGGTCCAGCCGAACTTCAATCCCGCACCTTGGATTGCTCAGGATCCGCCTGCATCAAGCTCGGAGTCGCAAATGCACGACCGACAACGTGTGAGGCTCTACATGCGCGTATTGCTGTGCCACCGAAAAGGACCGACGTCCTTTGAGAATCTACGAACGGTAGATGGTGTCACTTACGATTCGTATCGCGAAGCTGCGCTCCACGCGGGATATCTTGAGGATGACTCAGAATGGGTAGCCTGCATGACTGAGGCTTCTCAGTTCCGGATGCCGTACCAGCTCCGACAGCTTTTCGCAGCAATCATCGTGTACTCTCAGGTCGTAGAGGTTGGCGCTCTGTGGGAACAGTTTTACGACGACCTCTCTCTAGACTTCGGCTACAAGTACCGCAGCTTGGAAGGAAACGCTAAGGAAGAAATGGTGAAGTTCCACACGCTCAAGAGCCTGAATGACTTGCTGCTTGCCAACGGAAGCGCTGTAGTCCACTTCGAAGACCTTCTCCAGCTGTGTGAGTATCCGCACTTTGTGCTGGATTCGCTACTGCAGAACAATCTCATTCGCCGCGAAATGGAAGGGTACAACCATGATGTCCTCCAAGAAATGGTTGACCAAGAACATCTGCTTAATGATGAACAGCGATCTGTCTACAGCACGATCATTAATGCTGTAGATAATCCGAAACCGGGTAATACCCTGTTCTTCGTTGATGGGCCGGGGGGTACGGGTAAATCGACGTTACTGAAGCATATCTTGGCAAAGGTGCGGTCGTCGGGGAAGATCGCGCTTGCGGTGGCGTCGAGTGGCATTGCCTCTCTGCTACTCATGGGTGGGCGCACTGTCCACTCAACGTTTAAGATCCCATTGAAGCTGAATGACACGTCGACATGCTCCAGCTACAAGCAGTTTCACTTGAAGGGCTTAATTCAGAAGACCAGTTTGGTCATCTGGGACCAGGTGCCGATAACCCACCGACACGCTTTTGAGGCTGTCGACCGGTCCTTACGTGGCCTAATGGAGAACGAGGACGAGCCGTTTGGAGGGAAGGGTTTGTGCTATCCGGAGACTTCCGCCAGATTCTTCCGGTACTCGTGAGAGGTACACCAGCACAAACGATCGATGCCTACCTCAGTTGTCCGCGCTGTGGTCAAAGTTCCAGCAGCTGCATCTGAGGGAAAACGTGCGGGTGATGCTGCTCAAAATGAGAGTACCGCCACAGAGCTTGCAGAGTTTTCGGCGTTCCTTTTTCAAATGGGAGAGGGGAGACACGAGATCAATCCGACCCTTGGACCGGTTTGTATCACGACACCGAAGAACATGCCGATCTGGAGGAGCTGTCCGAAGATCATGAAGATGAAGAATTACGTCCTGGGTCCACCCCGAGAGGTCTTACGCGGATGGTTGATGAGATGTACGCGGATATCAACAACCCCGAAAACGCGAACGACGAGTATTTCTCCAGCCGGACCATCTTGACTACTGCAAACGCGGTTGTGCAGCGCATTAACGAGGCTGTGGCGCAACGACTGGAAGGGGTATCTCAAAAATACCTGTCGACTGACTCTGTGGAAGAAGACGAAGAGGTTAATTTCTTCGAGCAGGAGGTGCTGCACACTGTCAATACCAATGGTATTCCACCATACAAGCTGACGTTGAAAAAGGGCGCTCCCATCATGATGATGCGAAATTTAAACCCAGAGCTGGGGCCGTATAACGGAACACGTCTACGAATTGTCGAACTCAAGTCCCACGTGATCCACGCAACGATCATGGCTGGCGAGCGCAAAGGCCAGCATGTGCTCATTCCGAGGATCGTCTTCATCAGTGACGGCGATTCGCGCGAATTTCCCTTCCGTCTGCGGCGCTAGCAGTTTAAGGTTCAACCTGCCTTCGCGATGACTATCAACAAGGCGCAAGGGCAAACCGCGCAAAACCTCGGGCTGTATCTGTCGACACCCTGTTTCTCGCATGGTCAACTGTACGTCGCACTGTCGAGAGTGACGTCTCGGTCCAAGTTCCAGGAGCTGATGAACTAGAGGAGGAGGACGGAGTGTACACAGACAACATAGTGTGCAGGCAGTTTTTCGAGTAGGGATTAAGGAGCGCTGCACTGTATAACTACATTTACCAAGTACATGTTGTGATTTTTCACGTTACTTATCTCTGCAACCTTCCGCCGAGCGAAGCGAGGCGTGCACTCAAGGCTGGGTACCTGCCGAGAAGGCGGGAGCGGTCAGGTAGTGAAGCGAGCTGGAACAGCGAAAGAACGGTGCAACTTAAGTTGCACCACCGCCCGCACCGCGGGCGGCCCTCGGCTAGTCTAAAAAACTAACGTAGTTTGCTGTCCACATCTCTGTAGTGGGTCCGTCACCGCACTGTCGGTTTATAAAACAATTTTGATTGGCCAAAACTTGCTGCAAAGCAAAGCGAAGGCGGTCCCCATTGGCTAATAAACGATATTGACGTTTACGTCGACAACTTTATGTAAAGTACATAGTACATATGTTGAACATAAAGTGGCTTTTCTAGGCTTTCCACCGACAGTTGTTGCCAAGCGAAGCGAAGGCGGCATTTACAAAAGTAAGACTTTTAGAGATCTTATCGCCCTTTGCTGGCGCACTAGAAATGTGTTGTCACGATACTTTGTGCTTCATAGGACGCTGGGAGGGTATACAGTAGGTTATCGACATATAGTTTGTTACCAAGCGAAGCGAAGGCGACATTTTCAAAAGCAAAACTTATAGATCTTACCGCACATTGATTACGCACCAGGAATGGGTTAGGTACCGCGATACTTTCTGTTTCCTGGGACGGTGGGAGGCCCGGAACACAGTTTTAATGGTTTAATAGCTTTGTTTCCAAGTAGAACAGAAAATCTATACGTTTTGTCATTGCATATTATAAAATAATATGTAGATCGGTACGAAGCGAAAAAACGGGTGCTGATAGCGACACATGTAGACCTAATATAATGCGACTGGCTGTTGTTTTAAACGGAGTGTTTCTTTGAGATACAACGGTTGACAGTCAGATTGCCATTATTAATAAAATATCTTGTTAGCTTTGCAGGTTACTTCGTAGTAGATAAGAACGTTGCGTACCAATAAAGAGAAAATCTACTTCGAAGTAGTGATTTTGCGCCATAAGAAGAGATTTTCACACTGTGCTGACAATTAAGGTGTCCACGTCAAGAACGTTACAGCGCAGTAGCTACTATAGCGAAGCAAAGGCGGTCTTTAATAAATAATGTGATATATTAATTAGTTGCTGACACGTAAGTTTTTTTTAATGCGGCCGACACATCACATTGCGCCCCAAGAATAATACTGCTACAGCTATGAGAGAATATACTTTTGGCAGCACCCGTTAAGTTTTTTCCCGTTAAATTGTATTTTGAGCAAATAAAGTTTTGACAGAACCTGTTGGGTTCACTTCCAAGTCACGTGAACACTGATCAAAAGAAGCTGATACAGGTTTAGAAAATATATTCGAGGTTAAATATCCCAGGTTTCTTGAGATTGTAAAAATAATCATGTGGTAGCGTTGTCTGGGATCAAGGATAAGAATGTTGTGCTCAGAGAAAACTAGAACATTTTTGTATCGCATAGATAGTGAATACATATAGTTATACTGGAGCACACGGAATGGTTCATGAAATTGTAAATCGATTACGCTAAATTGTTTTAGCTTTAGCTACAGTAACTAAAAGCGTAGCCTTCACTCTAGATCATCAAGAACTCGATTATTCAGACTAATTGTGCACATTGTTATGGATGCATTATGGAAGAGAATCATTTCTGTGGCTCAAAGATGATCATTGTGAGAGAAGTATCATCATATTCAGATCGTTTCAGTTTTTATTTTCTATCTAGCTGGCTTCTTGCCGCTCATCGACTATTGGTATGAATCAGACAAATTGAGAACCCAGGTTAAATTTAGCCTATTTAATAGGAGCCCAGACTGATTACACGCACCAAGGGCATCAGAGTACCTGCCCTTCCTATAAGTAACGTTTGCAATGCTAGGCACTTTTGTATTCAACAACTTCAATCAAATTGTTACATCGTTTTTATGTACATCATGCACCCGCATGCTTTGTCAAAGCAGTTTGCAAACACGGGCTCACTTAGCGATTCAACGAACACTAACTGTGATAATCGAAACACTTGATTTCTAAGATTCTACATGTATTGAGTTTTTGTATCGTGCATTATCACTCGTACATCTCACCTTCTAATGCTGGTAACCAGCCCAC